>NW_019167838.1:8706882-8735171 GCF_002303985.1 Durio zibethinus
ATTATATTATATATTAATATATGTATATCTTTATTTATTATTTATTTTCTATTAATATTTATATGTATTGTATTTATATAGTTATATATATTATTATATTATTATTATTTTATTATTAATTTTTTTTCTCTTTTTCTTGTAATATTTTTTTTTTGGTTTATCTTATTGTATTCCTAATTATCTGTTAATAATTTTTTTTCTTTCTCTTTTCTTGATCCGTATCTGATTTTTTTCTAATTATCTATTATTTTTTTTTATTTCATTTTTCTTTTTTGAGGGCTGAGATTGAAATTGAAGAATCCCACTGGGAATGGGAATTCAATCAGAAGAGTCCAGTTGGATTCAAAGATTGAATTCCCGTCCAAGGAGGAATTGGGATTGATCAGGAACTCCTGATCAATCCCTATATAAAGGACTCCTGGAACAGATGCAAACACACACAGAAAATAGTAAGTAAAGCTACTAATTTGAGAGAAAAGGAGGCGTATAGGAAGTTTTGGGAGTGAGAAAAATTTTTTAGAAATTTTTGGCGAAAAATTTTTCTGGAAATTTCTGGGAAATTTTCAGATTCCGAAGAAAATTCCGGCGAGAGTTGAATTTTTCGGCCAAATTTTTGGCAAATTTGAAGATTCCGGCGAGGTGCCCAGTTTCCGGCAAGGAATCCAGAAACCGACCAACTTTCCGGCCAACTTTCGACGAACATCCGGCGAAATTTCCAGATTTCGGTGACATTTTCCAAAATTCAGCACCGGTGTTCTTCAGCTTTTAGAGAGAAGGCAGAGAAAAAGGAAAGAAGAGAGAGAGAGAGGAGGAGCGGTCTGTCGAAAAACGAAGGCAACTGCCTTTTATACCCTCTCAAAACGACGTCGTTTTGGCTTTAAGTTAATCAGAGGATCCACGCGTTTTGCCGAAACCCGACCCGACCCGAGCGTCGACCTGATTTTGACCCGCGCGTGTCACCCTCCTCCAAGCCGAGCCGAGCTGCCAAGCCACTCTCCCGAGCCGTTTTTCTTCCTTGAGCCGAGCCGCTCCAGGTTTTTTTTTTTTTATTAGATTAGGTTTATTTAATATTCTTTTTATCTTTATTTTATTTTTATTTTGTTTTTTTATTTTTATTTATTTTCACTTTCATTTTTTTTATTTTATTATTCTATTTTCTTTAAATAAAAATCAAAATTTTCAAAAAAAAATATTTTTAGGGAAAAGTTGAAAGTATCAATTTTCCTTAGAAATAAATTTTCAAAAAAAAAAAATATTTTTGAGGAAAAGTTGAAAGTATCAATTTTCCTTAAGAATAAATTTTCCAAAAAGTAATTTTAGGGAAAAGTTGAAAGTATCCAATTTTCCTTAAAATAAATTTTTCCAAAAAAAAATATTTTTAGGGAAAAGTTTGAAAGTATCAATTTTTTCTAAAAATAAATTTCCCATAAAAATTATTTTCCGAGATTAAGTTGAAAGTATCTAATTTTCCCTACACAAAAACGAATCATCTTTCCTTCCTTTCTATTCTGATTTCTATTTTGATTTTGATTTTGATTTGTCTTTAAACAATCGACGACGGAGCCTCTGTAAGTGAAACAGTAGTTTTCTGCATACTCCTGATGTGAGGAATTTCTCAATTTCTGCTAAAAGTATTAGAGTCAATTGAGAATAATTTCCAATAATTAATTACTTGGGTAAGATTTTAAGCTTTTGGATAACACAAATTTAAGCTTGATACCATCTTTTGATGGGCGTTGTGAGGGTGCTATAACCTTCCTCACACGTAACCGAACTCCCAAACCCTGTTCTGGTTTATAGACCTGAACTTATTCTTTTAGGGACCCTTAAGCTTAGGTGTTCCCTAAAAGGACAGATTCCATAGGTGGCCAATCGCACCTAGATAAAAAAAATTGGTGGCGACTCCCTAAAGTCAATGTCTAGCGATAGATCCCCGAATCTAGACGTTATGACAACAATGTCATGAATTTTTAATTGTGGTAAATAAGTGCTTAAGCCCTTTTTCATTTTCTATCACAAAGTTTTAGAACTAGCTAACTAGTTGGTTTTCAACAATAATCCTCTATCCCCTTCTTTTGACTCAAAGCATTCCATTTTCAAACCATTTAGCTTATCTATAAACCTTCTTCAAACCTTTTACCTTAACCATTTTCCTTGTTCCAAAAAAGTCTTTCTTACCATAATGATCTAAAATCACCTATCTCTTACCCACAGCAATTTATGTCAATTCAACTATAAATGTCTTCACAACAAAGACCCCAATGTTATGACAACCAAAGAAATTGCCCATATAACTATTCCATGATAAAAAAATATGCGTATTATTTTGAAAAATGTGATTGAATCTCTTAGAAATTGGTGATTATTACATAGAATGATGAAAATAAATCTTAACTTGGTTTGTTTAAAGGGATGAAATGGTTCAACATACCAAAGTCTTAAAGGAGATTTTTCCACTTGACAAGAAAAAGCAAATCAATATGTCTTCATTTGGGCTCACTAATGAAAAATCATCTTTAAAGCATAATCCATTTTTCTACTCTCTTAATTTCTTGATATGCTAATTTAACAAATGTTAAGACTAGTTGTGATAAGCTCAAAATTTTTTAGAAAGAAAGAAAGGTTCAATTTTCAAGACAAAGCTTCGAATTAGGGTTCATCTTTTTGAATTTCTTAAAGATTTTCATTTAGTTCCGTCCTCTAATGACATTGCTTGAGTTGTTTTCAATTTTGCTTTAAACTACCCTTTTAGGTTTTCACCTTAGAGTTTTGTTCAATCTTCTTTTCTTTTATCTTTTTTTTTTACTATTCCATCATGCATTTAAAAATTCAAAATTCATCCAAAATAAAAAAGTAATGGTGATTTCCTAAAGAAAAGGTTTTCAATTTAAATATCCACACTTGATCAAAATAGGCTTTTTAAAGGACGAACATAGGCCAGGGTTTAAGGTTCTGAAAGAAATGATAAATAGGCCTAAAAATGTGTTTAAGGGTAATCAAACCAAGGATCATTTCTTTTCTCAATGAAATTTTCCTTTTGCTTTCTCAAAACATGCATTTTCATCTTTTTCTTTTCTTTTTTCCTTTTTTTTTTATTTTTCCATATTTAGACAAATTAAGCCCGATATTTTGAAAAATTACCTTTTGATTGTAGGCATTCTTTCTTTGCCCTTAACTTTGTATCCATTGCTTTCTTAAATAGATGCCTTTCATACTTGTCCCCCGATGTGGAGGGTGATCCTTGGTTAAGGTTCTTCCAAAAAATTTTCAATAAGCTCAAAAGAGGTAGCAAATGAATTTTTTTTTTTTTGTGAAAGGAAAATGAAATATGCCCATATATCATATCAAATATGGATACCTTCATTGAAAAGCAATTCTCAGGAAAATATATATTTTTTTATTTTGGAATCATTTGAATATCTCATACACACAATACTACATCCAATTCTTTTTTGGACCTTTTTTTGTTCTTTTTTTTTTACAACTCAAGCTGAAATTACTACATCAAATGAATTTCTAATGTAACAATCTTGATTTTCACAACTCATATCAAAAGATAAAATCAATGCCATATAGAGGAAAAAGATATTGAAAAAATTGAATAATTTGACTTTTTGGTAAACTTGCCCCAAAGTGTGGGTAAAAGAAAATTTTAAGACAATGAAATAAAAGGGGATATTGCATATATCAAGATGTGGAACAAGGATATTAAGGGTTTTGGCCTTTTCAGTGATTATATCTCAAGAAAGAAGTTGGAAAGGTTAAGTTACATTTAGGCTTGCCTTGATACTTATCAAATTACCCAAAATCTAGAATCTTTAAGAGAGTACCTCATGTATTGGCTTACAAAGATTTTGTAAATTCATTGCTTATAGCTTTACTAAAGATTATTAACATTGAAATCCCTCTAGGTCAAGTAAAAATCAAGTTTGTGAGACTTAGGAAGTTAGGCTTTAGAATTGTGCAATTCTTAACTAAATTAGAGTATAAACAAGTTGCAATTGGGTATATTCATTCTTGATAATCATTACCAATTCTTTCAAGACTATTTTTCACATGTAATTCAGGAATTTATATGACAAGATTGAAAGCAAAACTTAAGCAAAAACTCATGCATATGTCAAAGTAAAACTTAGACAACAAACTAAAAATTTTAAAATCTTCCCACAAATTGTTTGATACTTCATATATCCAAAAGAAAAGCTATTATAAAGCAAATTTCCATTACTCCATAAGCTTTATGGTCAAAGTGCCATTATTGATAAATTCTTTAATTTTCTCTTTCACTTACCTATATCTTTCAGTTGAGTGTCCAATTGCTCCCATGTGATAATTACATCTACCATTTGAATCATAATTTCTTGCTAATGGATTTGGGGTTATTTTTAGAGGCACAGGAGTAAGGAATTTATCCTTTATTAGTAAAGGCAATGGGTCAAGAATTAGGATTGGAATTCTTTCTTGATTATTCTTTGACCTTTTTAGCTTGCTCCCTAATTAGGCAGCAAATTAAATGACTACTGTTTGAGGATAAGAATTTGCATGAAAGCCTAATTGTTGCATAGGTTGGCAAAGATAAAAGTTTTGGGAGAGGTTGTTTATGTAAGGGTAATAAGATGGGTACATTGAATAAGGCTGACATGGGATGGAATTTCTAGCTTGTTGCTCCATATAAATCATAACTTGAGCATTTTCTTCCTTCTTCTTTGGTGCATTATCTCTCTTTGCATCATCTGTATCACTTCCCTTAAGTTTGCTATTCTTGATTGCATTTTTTATCATCATCTAGAAATCATTATATCAGTAAAATTTTTAGTGGTATTTCTAATAATTCTTTTATAGTATAGGGCTTTAAGAGTATTGACAAACAAAATCGTGATCTCTTTATCAGTGAGTGATGGTTAAACTTTGGTAACAGTATCCCTTCATATTTAGGTATATTCCTTAAAGCTTTCAATGTCTTTTTTTTTCATACTTTGTAAAGATAAATGATCTGGAGTCAAATCTATGATGTGCTTGTATGGTGTGATGAACGCCCTATTCAAACCACGAATACGGAACCTATCTAATTGGATATACCACCTTAAAGTAGATCTAAAAAGGCTATAGTGAAAAATATAGATGAGTAACTTTTCATCATGCACATATATGGCTATCTTGTGGTAGTACATAGTAACATGTATTATGGGGCATTTGGTTCCATTATACTTTTCAAATTAAAAAACTTTAAACTTGGGTGGAATAACCACATCAAGAACCAAACATAGTTCAACAATATCCATTGAACCATAAAATCCATCCCCTTAATAACTTGAAGCTTTTTTTAACAAGATTCATTTTTTGTTGAAATTTAAAGTCTTCTTTGTTTTCTACTATGTTTTTCTTTAACTTCTCTTATTCCTTTAGATCATCCAGATTAAAAACTTGAGTTGGATCAAGAATAGAAGCTAACTGAGTATGAGTAACAGTTGCAAGCATGTTAGTATGCATGTAGGGTAGCTTGCTATAAATGGCATTTGATATTGAGCCCTTTGAGATGTCTGTTTGGAATATGTGCCAAAGCTAAGTAGGTATATTGGATTATCAATCTATTTAGCCATTGTTTTCTCTTTGTTCAAATTTTTCAGTAATTCAGCCATATCTTTTAGTTGCCCCTTTCATCTTTTCTTATGCCTTTTCCATCTTTTGGAAGCAAAGAGCTTGTTTTTCTGCCATAATTCTAGCTTGATATGAAGTTGAGCTATCATCGAACCTTTTTACCACAATTAGGATAATATGTTACTAAATGCCAAGAATCATCCTAACTTGTTATAAATAATTTTTTATATGCATGAATGAATAAATGAATGCATATATTGAATGTGACACACAATAATTCAATGATGTATGAATGGATAAATAAATGCATTCACATAATAATTTAATGATGTATAGATTGACAAAGGATTGCATGAATGGATGCATAAGTTAATATTTGCCCTATAATGATGCATGAATGAACAAATGACTGTATGAATGGATACATGAGTTAATGTTTGCCTTATAATGATGTATGAATGATGAATGCACACATTAGATGCTAGATACATAAAAATTCAATGACACATGGATGAATAAATGTATGAATACCATATAAAAACACAAAAAAGAGAATAAAACTCAAACTCTTTCAACTTTATCACAAACTTTAAGCAAATGGCACTACTAAAGTTCCTTCATGTGTTTTAACTTAGGTTACATTCTAATAATAGGTAGACATGGCTCTAACCTAGGATTAGCTTCTTAGGGTTAACTATATGTGGTTTAAGTTAAATCTAAAGGTTCCCAATCATTTCTTACATCATTGTCTATCACAGACTAGTAAAGCACAACAATTCTTACCCATCACAGGCTATAGATGAAAAAAGTTCAATTTGAGTAAGAGTATTTCGCTAGCCTGAGTGGGGATAAGAAATCTCATGAGAGTGTAGGTGCTTAACTCTCTCCTAAGGGATGGAGCTCGGGTGCAGAGCTTATATTATGTAGATGTAAGTGAATAAAAAAATATGGTATAATTATAAATTGACAAAACATTCAAAGAAAAATTTTAAATTTTAACTTAAGCTTTGGATAACACAAGTTTACTGGCCTAACTCTTGGTTGTCCTCAGCAGAATTTTCAAATTGTCATAATGTATAGATTTGTAAACTTATAGCTGACCCGACTTTAAGAGTCACCAACAATCTTTTTTGCTAAGGTGTGATCGGTCACCTAAGTGAATTTGTCCCTTTTTTAAAAAAAATCCTAAGCTTAACTTAGGTATCTTTAAAAGGTAAATTTTATGTCTACAAAACCAAGGCTAGATCCGGGAGTATGATTACATGTGAAAAAGGTTATAACACCCTGACAACGCCTATCAAATGATGGTACCAGTTTGATTTCATGTTATACAAGCCTTTAAATATTTTTAAATTTTTACCAAATAAATTTAATTATTAAAATTTGATCTTAAAATTACTCCAATCGTTTGGTAGTGACTTAAGACAATTTTTTCATCTCAAGAGTACTCATGAAGACTCATGTCTCACTCTAAAGAGGTTTCGTCATCGGATTCATTAACATATTTTCTAAGAAATTATTTTTTGAAAGCAAATAATAAAATCCTTTAATCGTTTGATAAAATTTTATATCAATGCATATCCCCCAATCATTTGGTGGGATATTTGTTGAAAATCTTTTTATGAAAATTTTAAAAATAAAGGTCTTTAAATCCTCCAATAATTTGGTAAGATTTAAAAGAAATTTGAAGCCTCCAATCATTTGGTAGAATTAAAAATTAATTTGTCAAAAATTTATTAAATGCTCTAGTCATTTGCTTGAACTTAATTCAAGATTTGAATCCTCCAATCGTTTGGCAGGATTAAAAACAATTTATTTTCATTATGAACTTTTCTAATTGTTTGGTAGAACTTAATTTAAAATTTTTAAACCCATGAAAATCCTCCAATAATTTGGTAGGAATCATTAATTTATTATAAAAATTTATTTTAAATATGCATAAAACAAGAAATAGAAACAACTAAGTAACATAAATAGATATACAAATAAAGAAGAAAAAAAATAGATTACATTGTCTTTTTTCTTGTTTCTTTGAAACCCTAAAAAATTTTGTTGCCAAAACTTTTTGTTGAATGCATCCCTTTTATGTTTCTTATCAACCCTTTTTCCCAACAAGAACCCCCAAAAGAAAATCCTAATTATCTAAACCCAAAACACCAAAAAAACTATAAAAAACTTTAATTTTTTTGCTTTTTTTTTTTGCTCTTTCTCTCTTTATTTTTTCTAATTAATTCTTGATTGTATCTAATTAATCCTAATACGATCTTTTTATAGGCCTCTAATTCAAATCATAATAGGAGATGGTTTTCTTGGTTTTAATCTCCTAATCAAAGTCAATTTTAGATTTTTAATCCAAGTCCACCTTTCAAATCAATGCATTCTTTTTTTCAAATAAAACACTAGACTTCAAACCGAATCAAACTTTTCTTAAAAAAAAAACCATAAATTAATTAATTAACAAAATAAATAATCTTAAACTAAACAAAATACTAGAATCCTAAAATTAATTTAAACAATACCTTAGACTAAATGTGGTGTCTACATTGTTGATTTTATTTTGATTAATAATTGTTACATTCCCTCGCACATGTGCACATTTGCATTTATGCAGGAGCTCTATACTCGGGCTCTCATATCTATCCTTTTTTTGAATGGAGAAAAGTACCTACGCTTTCATGATGTTATAATGTCTTTGCTTAGGTTAACCAAATACTTTCACTCAAGTTGAACCCTTTCTGCTATCGAGGGCCTTACCAGTTTAGATTGGACAACAGTGATGATCAATTTGGGAACTTTTTTAGCCTTTGTTAAAAACCAAACCATGCATATAATGAACCTTAAGAAACCAATCTTATATAGAGCCATACCATTTTTGTATATTATACCTTAAATTAGGATACATGAGGAAATATTTATTTTAATGCGATTACTAACTCTAATCTGGTCTGCTTTCTTTTTGTTTAATGATCATGCATCATCGTAAACACTTGCATATCATATGTGCTTGTCAATGTGTCAATATCAGTTAGAAAGTTTTTGGTCTTGCTTCAAAAACACCATCATGATGTTCTCAGCTTTGAATCCCACCATGTATGAGAGGCTAATGAGGTGATAACTCTATCATCAAAAACCCAAAGCAGAATGGGAAACTGTGTGAAAGTATTGAAAAGGAAACTTTGCTTGAAGAAATCAAACTAGGGTTTCAACAAAATAACATCTTTAAATTGGTCAAGATTTGATGTTGTGTAACAACCCCTAGAAAATGGCTTTTGAAGGAAAATATGGTCATATCGTTTCACTCCTTAAAGTGCCTATGAAAAATCAATTGATAAGAGCTCAATTCAGTTTTGGGACCCTGCTTATAAATGTTTCATGTTCAACAATATAGATATGATCCTAATGATCGAAGAGTATACTACATTGTTATGGTTGCATCTTCTAAATCTAGATAAAATTTATTGGCAAGGTGAAGAACTTGGATCTCAAAAGAAACTTACCTATATAATGGAGGTTCACACTCAGAATGTGAACTTATATATCCAAACAAAAGGAAAAAGTGATTAAATCTTGTGAGAAATCTTGCATGATTACATCATTAAACATTTAGAGGATGAATGAGGCATAAGAATGATAGCTTTGGCAATTTTTGGCTAAATCATTTTTTCAAAGGTTCTGAGGCACATTGAGTTATCAGTAATTGACTTTCTCAAGCATGTGGACAACAAAATCATTCATGTTCTTTCTATACTAGTAAAAACTTTTAGATAATTGAATCACTATCAAATAAGAGGATGCCGCTTCATAGGGTGTGTACAATTACTTTATATTTGGGCAAAAAGTCATCTTTAGCATCTTATGGGTAAATTTCATCTTAGTTATAGTAATAAAAGTAGGCCAATTGAAAAATTTTGCAATGTTGAGTGGCCATAATCAAAGCCCAAGGAAAAGTAGGCTTCAATCTTGCAAAATCTCAACTGTGTTTAGGTTATATGGAGGGCTTTATAGATGCCATGAGAAGCCATGCTATACAAGTGTGGTGATAAGCTGTGGGTTCCACTTTTAGGACTATAGGGAGGTATAAGCTATGCTTCAATAATGATTTGTCAACAATTAGGATTAGAGTAATTCATTTCGATGACTTATGTGCTTTAAAAATTAGAATTCTCTTTCGAGGAACTAGGAGTTTTGGGAAAAGTGAAAGAGATTATCAAAGAATAGAAGCAGACCCAGTGAATAGATCATGGGGGGTATACAAACAAAGCCATGCCTGGATATTTGATACAGAGGAGGTGACACGTCAAAAGCAAAGTTGGTCCCAAAAAAGAAAGACCATGCCACCGAGAAGGTGCCTATCATAAAAAGTTCTTGAAAATATGAAGATTATGAAGCGTAAATTTGAAGAAGAAAAAAAAATATGAGAGCTTGAAAAAAAAAGGCTTTAGAATAAGTAATGAGTGGAAAGAAAAGATTACGGATAGTAAAGCAAAATGTTGAAGGCTTAAAGGAGAACAAGAAGAGATTTTTGAAAGCTTGAATAAATCCATCATTTCAACGACCACTAAGCTTAAAGAATTTAGAAAGAATGCAGAACAGCTTAAGCCCAATCAATTGATTAAGAATAAGAGCTTAGCCAATCTATGGAAGAAAAAAAGATACTACAAGGTCTTATGGATGACTTGAAATAGCAAATACACTATCAACGTAAAGCCATTCAAGTCTAGAGAGAAGAATGAGATAAATTTGAACTTAGAGCCAAATAAGCATAGCATTAAAAGGAAAAATGTCTATTGAAGGAATTTCAAGTCATTTACCTAGTAGAACAGATAAGAAAAGTCAACTTTAAAGCAAGAGACATATCCAAAAAGCTAAACAAGTAAAAGAAGAAGTTTACCCAGGATAGCACAGCCAATGCTTGATCAATTTTCTAGATAGTGCTTATAAATAGTACAAGCATGTGAAGCACTTCTTTTAATATTGTAATGTTATGGTTTAAATGTAAAAAGTCTTCAGTGAGATAGTATGGCAAACTCAAAGTTATAATATTGCAATTTAAGTTATAAGACATTGTGATTTGGTGGTCCAAGTTTAAACTTAAAATCTTTTGCAAATATTAGACATATAACATGCACATCCTTTGTATTCATGTATTCATGCAACATATGTCTGTTTCATCCAATGTTAAATTTTTAAAAAAAATGCATCAGAACTAAAAGAAAGGTTCCTTGAAATAACAAATCTCAATAAGTTTCCCTTAACTCGACCAAGTGCAAGGATAGTTAAGCCATTAGGAAACATAGATCAGACTACTCATCATCGTTACAACACTTATTACAAGTCAAAATCATGGAAAATAAGCAAGCATATAGAATTGAAAAAAAAAAGAGAAAGCTCAGTTTGAGATGCAAGAAAAGATTATTAGTTCTCAATAGTAGTTGATAGAACAAATGACTAGGTCTTAAAAAGATACTAAAAAAGAAATGGCTGCAATGATAGACATGATATGGAAAATGACCAAGAAAAATAAGGTAGCTGACAAAGTAACCATTGAGAAAAAGCCCCAAGCTTAAAAAAACACCAGTGATAGAGAAGATCCATTGTATCCACTAAGGTTCACTATATTCTATGCTCAAACCTCTCATTATGTGCATCTACAAATGACATAGCCCAAAAGGCAGCAAAATGCTTAGTTTAATTTTTCTTCCTTCATGATTTAACCACGGAGTCAAAAACACATTGGTTGAAACATTGGGTAAGTCGTGTTAATCCCATTATGGTCCCAGATTTAGATAATCCAAGAAAACAAGAGAATCTAAAGAAAAACACATTTGAACAATCTAAGAATATAAAAGCGTAATAGAAATTCGATCTCTTGGAAGAAAGGTTGCGAGCTATTGAAGGTGTGAATATTTTACGCATAATTGGTACAAGTGAACTCAGTTTGGTTCTAGATTTGGTAATCCCACCAAAGTTTAAGGTACCAAAATTTGATAAATATGATAGAATCAAATGTCCCATAGCACATATCATCATGTTTTGCCAAAAAATGACCAGGCATACAGACAGTGACAAATTGTTTATCCATTGTTTTCAAGATAGTCTTACCAGAATAACTGTCAAATAATATATTTAATTAGATAGGAGTAGTATTCATTCATGAAAAGATCTAGCCTAAGAATTTATTGCTCAATATAAACATGTCACAAATATAGCTCCAGATAGATTGTCCTTGCAAAACATGAAAAATAAGATTAATGAAAACTTTAAAGAGTTTATCATTGGTCATGCCATGAAAAATTTTACTGATATAGTGATTACAGGTGAGATAATAGAAAATGCCATTAAGAATAGAAAGATTGAAGAGGGTGATGTTTCTAGATCAAAGAAAGAAAGACCACCGAAAAAGAAAAAAGTAAAAGTGCAAGCTATCACCACTGAAAAAACAAAACTAAGACCTTCTACTCTATGCCATTTATATCCTATATACAACCTTCCTATACAACCATTTCCAACATTTCCCAAAACCCATACCATTACCAACTAGTACAAACCTAGATACCTACCTTCCAAATCAATTTTTATCCCTGAGTATCTTTACCACGACCTTTCCCTCAATCAAACACCATAGACTTTAATCAAAGGGAACCCCAAAATAATTAAGAGAAACAATGGTTTGATCTAATTCCTATGACTTACATGAAACTATTTCCTTAGTTATTCTAGAAACACTTTGTGGCTCGATAACCCATAGAGCCTTTAAAATCTCCATATCCGAAGTGGTATGATCTTGAAACTTCCTGTGACTATTATTATGGGATTCAGGTCCATTCTCTAAAAAATTGTATAGCTTTCAAATGTAAAGTGCAAAGCTTAATTGATAATGAAATTTTTAATTTTATAACAAAGGCTAGACTAACTATCAAAGCCAATCTATCATCCAATTATGGTGAAGGATCAGTAAATGCTTTTAAGTAGTGAGATAACTCAAAACATCAAAAAAGAAGTAAACAAGATTAGAACCCTTATGGATTAAATATTTGCCTCCCTAATGAAAACCAATATGATTCGCCCAATACCTGAAAACATAAAAAATGAGATTTTCACATATAATCTTGATTAAACTTGTGAATTTCATATGGGGGCAGTTGATCATTCTTTTTAAGATTATGATGCATTTAGACAGGAATTACAGACGATGATGGATTTTTTCTTGGTTGAATTTTACAAGGAACATGAAGAGAGTTCAATGAGTGTTATGACTGAAGATTTATCCAAAAGCAAGCTTTAGCGAATAAATTTTGAGCTTGGCACCATTTTTTATAAAAAAAATCAGGTGTTAAAGTTGATAAACCAGTTCATATTAATTTTGAGCCTGTCACCATCTTTTATGATAAAAAATCGAGTGCTAAAATTGATAAACCAATTTGTACAACTATGCCAAATGTGACAATTGAGGTCTCTAGCCTAATCTCATACAAAACTAATAATGCAGTCCCTTGGAAATATGATTGTAATATCATATTACAAGGTTTGTATAATGGTTCCCTTATATGATGCAAACACAATAAATATAACTGGTGTGGGGGGCATAACTCGAAATGGGCAGTGCTATATCTCAGAATCACTCGAGAAAGCATGAAAAAGAAAAGCAAAGGAAAAAAAGATAGACCACCCAACGATCAAGAGACTCACTTGTCCCCATTACTAGATAAAAAATGTAAGAATTCTATACAGAAAAAGAAGATTATAAGTGTTTAAAATTTACTAAGCATAATAAGTATAGTGTGGTTGAGCAATTAAATTGCTTATTACCTTAAATTTTTATGCTCTCATTATTGTTGAATTCTAAACTGCATAGAAATGCCTTGCTCAAAGTACTTAATGAGGCTTATGTAGCTCATAATATATTTGTGGTGAAACTTAATTGCATAATGAAAAATATCACAGTTGGGAATTTTTACTGTTTTGCGATGATGAGATTCTACCTAATGGTGGAGGCGATACCAAGGCTTTACATATCTCTACAAGATACAAGGATCACACACTAGCTAAATTGTTTATTAATAATGGATTTTTTTTAGATGTCATGCCTATGACTATACTATCTAGGTTGCTTATCGACATGTCTTACATGAAGATGAGTCATATGATAGTGAGGGCTTTTGATAGGACTCACTATAAAGTGATAGGCAATATCAAGTTACCAATTTAAATCAGCCTATGTACTTTTGATATAGTCTTCAAGGTCATGGATATCGCTCTTTCCTATAGCTATCTTTTTGGATAGCCATGGATCCACGTGGTATGAGCTGTCCCTTTCACTCTACATCAAAAGTTGAAATTCATAATTGATGAAAGGGTGGTCATTATTGCTAATGAAAAAAATATGTTGGTCACTAAACCATCAACTGTATTATATATTAAAGCAGCTGAGGAATTCCCAGAATGTTCCTCTATATCCTTTGAATTCTTTAATACAACTTATATGGGTGAAAGATCAAAGGTGCCTACTCTAAGTCTATCCAGAGCTTTTAAGAGGGCATTTAAAGTAGTGACAGAAAAAAGACAACAAGTGGGACTAATTTACAAGAGATGAAATGACCATGGATAATACCTAAGAAAGATTATCAGTTTGGACTGGGATACAAGCTTACTCGAAAAAGAAAAATAAATGGAAGAAAAAAGAGAAAAAAGGTTGGCTCATTTTCTAAGGTAACAAGTAAAGACTGAAGGCATGTCTTTTCCTCCCTTCTATAAAACTTTCATCTCAGCTGGCTATATCTATCTAGATATAGCAGGAAGTATAGAAAAGGGGCCTATAGCATCATTAGAGGATATCTTCGTTGAATTTTCAATACAGATGGTGGGTTAAGAAAAAGTGAACGAAGATCTAGAAAGTTCATAAATGAATCTTACCTTTTTTGGTACAGAACTAAAGAATTGTCATATTGAGAAGCTTTCTATTATTTTTAAATTTTCTTTAAAGTAATGTGTTAAACCTAATCTAAATGCTTTTGTTAAAAGTGTTAAGTGTCTTGCATATGTGTTTGTTTTCTCATTTTCAATTGAATAAATGACAAGGACAGCGTATTTATCCATTTCTTTTGCCTCTTTCATTTCAATTTTTCGCATTGCTATACATCCCTCAATATTTCATCCATCTCACTCATTTTCATGTACTCAAATAATGAATGTGTAGATCATCATGATAATATTCTAGGATTTGATTTTAAAAATTATGTTTATATTGGTAAACTTGATGATGAAGAAAATGTAAAGACCATGCAATATCCCCAGAACTGCTACGATTAATGAAACAAGAAGAAAAGCAAATCATGCCTTATCAAGAAGCCACTGAAGTTGTGAATTTGGGGAACGAAGAAACTAAAAAAAAGGTTAAAATTGGTACCTCAATGTTATCACCAATAAAGCAGGAGTTGATAAAGTTTCTACATGAATATGTGAATGTATTTGCTTCATTGTACCAAAACATGCTAGGGCTAGATACTAAAATTGTAGTACATAAGCTACCTCTGAAACTCAAGTGCAAACCAATTAGACAAAAGTTGAGAAGGATGAAACCTGAAATGTTGTTGAAAATAAAAAAAAAAGGTGAAAAAATAATTTGATGCGAGATTCTTAAAAGTGGCCAAATATCTCAAATGGGTGGTGAATATAGTTTCAGTACCTAAAAAAGATGGCAAAGTGAATATGTGTATTGATTATCGAGTTCTAAATAAAGCAAGTTCAAAAGATAATTTTTCATTGCCTTATATTGACACTTTAGTAGACAATACTGCTTGGCAGTCCCTATTTTCATTCATGGATTGGTTTTTTAGGCTACAATCAAATCAAGATGGCATAAGAAGATATGGATAAGACTACTTTTGTCACATCATAGGAAACTTTTTGCTATAAAGTTATGCCCTTTAGTTTGAAAAATGCTAGGATAACTTATCAAAGAACCATGGTAACTCTATTCCATGATATGATGTATAAAGAAATAAAGGTGTATATGGATGACATAATTGCCAAATCCCATGAAAAGGAAAATCATGTAACTAATCTCAAAAAGTTAGTTAAGAGATTAAGAAAGTTTCAACTCAAGTTTAATTCAGCTAAATGCACTTTTAGCACAACCTCAAGAAAATTATTGGGATTTATCATCAGTAAAAAAGAAATTGAGGTTTAGCTAAATGCACTTTTGGCACAACCTTAAAAAAATTACTAGAATTTATCATCAGTAAAAAATAAATTAAGGTGGATCCATATAAGATGCACATCACCTAAGAGCTACCACCTCTGTGCACATAAAAAAAGGGAAAGGGATTTTTAGAGAGGTTGAATTAACCCAACAATATTAATGCCACCTATCTTGAAAAACCCCTCATCTTGTATTTGATGATGCATGAAAAATCAATGCAATATATTTTGGGGCAACATGATGAAACAAGAAAGAAAGAACAAGCCATTTTCTAGCTAAGTAAAAAGTTTATCGATTATGAGTCCAAATATTCACCATTGGAAAAGATATGCTATGCACTAGCTAGGATAGCTCGTTGGCTCAAACAATACATGTTGTATCATACCACTTTGCTCATTGTGAAGTTGGATCCAATCAAATACATCTTTTAAAAATTTTCATTATCAAGAAGAATAGTAAGATAACAAGTGTTACTTTCAAAATATGACATTATGTATGTAACCCAAAAGGCAATCAAAAGAAGTGCTATTGTTGAATTTCTTACAGGACATTTTTATGAAGATTATGTACCTGTGACATTCAATTTTCTAGATAAAGGCTTAATGTCTATATTGCACATAGATGAAGAAGAGACTAATGAAGATACATGGAAAAAGTATTTTACTGGTGCATCAAATGCTTTGGAGCATGGTATAAGAGTTGTCTTAATATCTCCAAAAGGAGATTATTACCCAATCACTGTAAAACTAAGTTTCAATCGTACCAATAACATGGTAAAATATGAAACATGTGTTATGGGTCTTCAAGCTGCTCTTGAAAGAAAAGCCTATACATTGAAAGTTTATAGAGACTTTGCCTTTGTTATATACCAGTTGCAAAAAGAATGGAAAACTAGAGATTTAGAGTTGATTTTATACCAAAAGTAAATATCAGAATTGATCAAAAAATTTAAAAATATTTGGTTTTATCATTTACCCTGAGAAGAGAATCAAATGGCTGATGCTTTAGCTATATTAGCAATAATATTCAAGATAAAAGAAAATGCTAAAATCCAACCCATTAAGTTGAGTTTACGAGAAAAACTAGCTTATTGTTCAAATGTTGAGAAAGAAGTTGATGGGAAACCATGGTATTCGACATATTACAATATGTTAAGTATCAGTAATACCTAGAGCACATATTAAAGAATGATAAAAGAACTCTAATAAGATTGGCAATGGGTTTCTTTTTGAAAAGGAAAAACTTTATATAAAAGAATCAAGAACAAATATTATTAAGATATGTGAATGCTACTGAAACTAAAAAGTTACTAGAAAAAATTCATGGAGGTGTTTATAGAACTCATGCAAATGGCCATATGATGACTAAGTAAATTATGAGAGTATGATACTGTTGGTTGATGATGGAACAGGATTATATCAACTATGCTAGAAAATGTCACAAATGTAAAATTATGTAGAAAAGATGCAAGTTCCTCTAACATCCTTACATGTTATGTCAATAGCTTGGCCTTTTTCTATGTAAGGAATGAATGTGATAAGGCCTATTATGCCAAAAGCTTCAAATGAACATTGATTCATTTTAGTGGTGATCAACTACTTCACAAAGTAGGTAGAGGTAGCTTCATATGCTAATGTGACAAGAATGGTGGTTTGCAAGTTCATTAAGAAACAGATCATATATCGATATAGACTTCCAAAAAAGATCATTTTAGATAATGCTCTTAATTTGAATGATAAAATGATAAGTGAGGTCTATGCTCAATTTAAAGTCAAACATCATTAATCAGCATCTTATCGTCCAAAAATGAATGGGGTAATTATAGCAACCAATAAAAATATAAAAAGAATTATTGAAAAGATGACAAATGTGTATAAAGATTGGCATAAAAAGTTACCATTTGCATTACATGCTTATTTAACTTCAATTTGTACATCTATAAGAGCTACACCATTTTTTTTTTGTTTATGAGATGGAAGCATTGTTGCCCATTGAAGTTGAAATTCCTTCATTACGTATTCTCATAGAAGTTGAATTGGAAGAAGCTGAATGGGTTCATGTTCATTATGAATAGTTGAATCTCATTGAAGAAAATAGACTAGCTACACTTTACCATGATCAATTATATCAAAGAAGAATAATACGAGCTCATAATAAGAAAGTTCTCCCTCGATAATTTTGAGAAAGAGAATTAGCATTGAAAAGGATTCTTCCTAACCAACAGGATTTTGAAGAAAAATGGACTCCTAATCAAAGTTGGGTTCGAGAGTACAGTTACGTATAAAAAAAGTTAGCATCCTTATAACACGTATCCCAATACGATACCAATTGATTTTATATTATCCATTAAACCTGATAAAATTCTTAAAAATATTTTCAAAAAAATTTAATATTGAAAATTATTCTTAAATCGCTTTAATATTTTAGCAAAAATTCAAAAATATTTTCTTACCACAAGAGTATTTATGATATCTATTGATACTTTTAAATGGCTCTATCATTAAATTCAAAACTGGTTTTATTAGTTATTTATTAGAATATTTTATATTGGATAATTTTCTAAATACTCTAATAATTTAGTAGCTTTTAGAAAATTATACCTTACCTAGGAATTTACATTGAAATTGCTAGTGCAATTTTCTAGTAATTCCATCATTGAAAGATTTAAAAATTTTCATTTTAAGTTTTAGGAAAAACTGATATTTCAAGTTTTCCTAAATATTCTAAAAAATTCATTTACAAGAAAATTTTGATATTTCAACTTTTTTCTTAGTATTTTTTTAAATTAATTTTTTTTATTTCAAAATTTATATTTCCAAAATTTTTTGAAACAAAATGTATGTTTATTTTGTATCTTTCTTATTTTTAAAAGATATTTTAGGAAAACTTGATATTTCAATTTTTTTCCTAGCATTTTTCATAATTTAATTTAATTTATATTTATCTTTAAAAAAAATAGAAAAATTTGATATTTTAACTTTTTCCTTAGTATTTTGAAAAGGTACAACTTTTTATTTTATTTTATTTTCTTTACTAAAGTTCACACAAAAATAAAATAAAAATCATAAAAAATAAATATATGAATTATAAAAATATATAAAAATGAGTAAAAAATTAAAAAAATTAAAAAAATTATGAAAAAAAATCGAAAATGCCCCTAATCAACACAGTTAATGACCCAAGGGTGATTCAACTGGTTCAAAAGTGATTCAAGGCTGTTTTTACAATTTAGAGTGATTTTGAGCAATTCAAAGTGGTTTAAAATGATTCAAACTAGTCTAAAACGGTTTGTATAGTAGTTCAATGATTTAAAACGGTTCAAAGGCAATTAGTTTAGTTCAAAAGTAGTTTAGTTAGAATGATTGAAAAGGGGCCTAGAATCGATTTGGGTGCGTAGATCTCAGGTCAAATCCGGGTCCACATGCGGATTCTCTTCCTTTAAAATGACATTATTTTCCCCCTTTTTTATAAAAACCCAAAATTTTTTTAATTTCATTTTTTCTATTTTCTCACTCTAAAAAAAAGAGCTTCTTTCTTTAAACCTGGCCTAATCCAAAATTCGATCGATCAACTCCAAAGCTATTGTCTCATTTGGTATTGGCCACTGTCTCTGGTTGCGTAAAATTCACCAAAAAATTCTTCTCAACCTCCTTAATAACTGTCATAATATATAGATTCGCAAACCTATAGCTAGACTTAACTTAATAAGTCACCACTAATCTTTTTTATTTAAGTGCGATTGGCCACCTAATTGAATCTGTCCTATTTTAAAGAGAAATTTCAAGCTTGACTTAAGTATCTTTAAAAATTTTCATTTTCTTCCTATTTTTTGCCTTATTTCTCTCTCTAAAAAGCTTATCTCTTTTTCTCACTCTAAGTTCCTAGATGAACAAAGCCAAGCCTCAAGCCAAATATAGAAACCGATGGCTGCACATTGCTACTGCCACTACACACTACTATCAGTTAGCACTTGCCATCACTGAAATCATTCCAAAAGATCTCTATAAGCTCATTTCAACCTTTTCTCCTTTTTTCTAAAATTAGTTTCCTTCAAAAACATCCAAAATTGCCTAGATCTGCTAGTTGAAGCTACAACCTTTCCATTACCGTTTCAACTTTCTTTCACTATTTGATCAAGCTGATCTCTAAATATGTTGCTCACCTTCTTTTGCTCAGCACTTTTACCATTTCTGATCTCCATAAGTGCACTGTTCACCATGAGTTGTGCCAACGCTAACACTGCTAAGACAAAATTTTTGTGAACTTTTGTAACTTTGCATTTATTGATATTTTATTGCTGTGTTGTTTGGGTTTGATGATATTTTGCTTACTATCATGTGGTGTATTTGTTAGATATGGGTTGTATTATTTAGCTTTGGGATTTCTCAGTTGGAATTTTGTTGATGAATTGCCTCAGTATTTGTTGCTTCTCTATTCAATTTTTTTTATGTGATTGCTCTTAACTTTCAATTTTTATCTCCAACTAAAATCTTTAAAAGCCCATACTACTAGTTCCTCATTTCATTCCTGATGAATCAACTTCAAAACCAAAAAAAATTCCAAAGACTAAATTAAGCCAAAAACCAATCACTAAAATTTTCCTCTCATTTTCATTATTCTTTCTTAAGTTCCTCTTATTGATTTTTGTTTTCTCTTCCTGTTTTTCCTTGTCAACTACAAGTTAGAAAATTTAAGAAAGTCCCAATCTAGATAGGATCGGATTTGTTTCAACCACATCTAAAAATTATCTCTAAAGTTAATCTCAAATTGTTTTTTATGAGGATTATCGATATCACCAAAGGATAGCCTTGCCAAATTTCAAACTTCAAGTTATTTGGATTATTTTATTCTTTTTTATTTTTTTGTTTTTGTTTTTTTAGGAAATAATCAGATAATATGAAAATATAACTAAAGATAAAAAATAAAAAGGATAAACAAGATGAGAAAATTAAAATTAAAATAAATAAAAAATAAATATGATAAAATAAAAAAAGATAAATAAGATAAAATTTTTACAGATAAATACAATACCAATAAAAGTAAAAAAGAAACAAAATTCATCAATTGGGCTTAAATCAAGTTTGAGTTGAATTGGTTTGGGTCCCGAACTAAATGGGATGTCTATAGCTGCCTCTTTTACATATTTCTTATGAAACAAGAATTTTGCAAAGATATAAACACCTATTACGTCCGGTTGTGACTTGATAACAATTATAAAATCTTGAAACTTCAAAGATTCATAATTTGAAGCATTCAAAAATTTCGTTATTCAAAAATTTGCAATACAAGTTGAAACTCAAAGATTTACAATTTAAGTTAAAAAAATCACAAATTTGAAATTTAAAGGTTCACAATTCAAACATTCATAAGGTTCAAAGATTTCCAAGAATTCAGATTTGCAAGAATTTGATTTTCAAGAATTTCAGGTTTGCAAGAATATTAAGAATCATAAGGATTTTCATATTCACAAAATTACAGGTTCGCAAGATTTTTCAGTTTCGTAAGAATTTTTAAGTTCATAAGATTTTTTAGATCGCAAGAACTTAGATTCACAAGAATTCAGATTCGTAAGGATTTAAATTCGTAATACCTTAGATTCATAAGGCTCAAAGATTCACAAGAACTCAAATTCAAGAATTTTCAGATTCTTAAGACATAAAGATTTGTAAGAACTTAGATTCATAAGAATTTTCAGATTCATAAGAATTTTAGTTTTGCAATTATTTTTAGATTTGCAAGATTTTGAAGATTCGTCAAACTTAGATTTACAAGAATTTTCATATTCATATTCGAGAGATTCATATCCAAAATTCAATTAAGGGATTCACATCAAAATTTTAAGGCTCATATCCAACATTCAAATATTCATATTCAAAAAAATTTTGTTAGTGATTCACATCCAAAATTGAATTTAAGGATTTGTATCAAAATTTTAAACTCACATCCAACATTCAAAGATTCATATTTGAAAATTTTAGAGATTTACGCCCTAAAAGTTAAAGATTTTCATTTGAAAATGTTTAGTGTTTCATATCTAATATTTGAAAAGTTTTCATTCAAAGATTATGATTTGAAAAACTTTTGGAATTCATATCTAAATAATTTTCAAGATTCTCATTTAGAAACTTTAGAGATTCACATCCAAAATTTTAATTATTGTCATAAAAAAATTTTAGTGTTTCACATCCAAAATTTCAAAACTTCTCATTCGAAAGACTTTAGTGATTATGCCTTGAGATCTTATAAATCATGGCTATTTTTTTGAAAAAAGCTCCTTTAAACAACAGCTTTATAACTTTAAAAATTTTTCAATGTTTTCTTTATAAAATATTTTCCTAATTTGAGGATTCGAATTCTTATCTTTAATGGCTTTTCTCAAAAAGTTCAAAATTTCTTTTCATGAAAATTTTCAATCTTTCATCGAAGTCAAAATTTTTTATATAATGATTGCCATGCAAATGCTTTCTAAATGATATAAATCCAACAATTCAAATTCTCACTAAATGATGCAAATGCATATCCTAAACAATAATGCAAATGCCATACTCTAAATCATGATTCAAATGTTCACTATATGATACAAATGCATGTCCAAACCATGACGTAATTATTAAAACAAAAATCTAATTATTCAACAAATTATGTATAGTACTGTGCAAACAACAATGCAAACACATTGTATGTGATATAGATGTCACTAAAATTTATGCCATGAAATTTCAATGGTGGTAATAAAGTTCTCAAGACTCCATCATTTCATATTTTCCCTTTTTATCTTTTTAACACAAACACTTTTTGAACAAATTTTGTCCACTGGCCCACATTATTTTCATTATCTGATTATAACTCACTAGTTATGTCAACCAATCCATATCATATTCATCATTTGGTCACCCCATTTGCCTTTTCAAGTCATTCTTTTAAGCTTTTTTTATCTATTCATTTTCTTTTTGCCCCTGTCATCTTCGATTTCTTTTCAAAAGAATGCATAAATCTTTTATGGATATTATCATTCATTCATTACTATTTCAAGTTATGATAAATTTAATGCAATCATATATTTTCTTAATTTAATCTAGGGATGCAAAATGAAATAGGATAAGGTGAATTGCAAGAAAGGTAATCAACACAAAAATGAGTTTGGTACAAAAAATAAATAGGCAAAGGAACAAATTCAAAGTATGTCACTAGGATAAGTATTTGAATGGTAAAGCAATGTCTAAACAATAAGTATTCAGACAAATTTTAACATTAATCCATAATTCTTTTTCAAAAACTCATTCCATTGACTTTCGAAATCATTTAAAGCTCATCAAACTTTGCCTTAGTTTCGGAGAATCTTCAGATGACATTGATCTTTCATATATTTAACTACCATCCAATTTTCAACTCAGATGCTTTTCTACCCAAATTACCTTTTTAAGTTTCCAATTTGAGTTTTGCTTTTCTCTCTTTTTTTTTTTCATTTTTTTTCATTTCTCATTTTTTTCATTTTTCATTTTTTTATTTTTCATTTTTTTACTTCATCCATTATTGATAACTCTCACACACCAATATCTAAAACACGAATAGATCACAATTCTATTATAATTACAAGCATACCTTAGCTCAATATATGATCATTCACTTCGAGCATTTACATGTGATCAAAATAGATTTTTAAGGGTTGTCATGTAAGCTATAGTGAGGGGTCATAAAAATAATTGATAAAATAGACTCAAAACATATGTTTAAAAGGTTTGAACCAAGGATCAATGCTCATTATGTGATGCAACTTGGCATTTTACCCCATTCCACATCATTTCATATTTTTCTTTTTTTATTTTTTCATTCATCTTATTCCCTACAAAAGGTTCTCATTACTTTGCCCCCCAAGTCATTTGTGGCATTTGCTTCTTTTTTTTTTGAAGGGGTTATTCTTTTTTTTTATTCCCTATCTTTGAGACCTTTTGTTATTTTTTACCTTTTTTTCTTTTTTGAATAAGTTTTTTCCCAAAAGTTGCCCTCAATGTGCAATCATTGGTTGGGGTTTTTTAGAAAAAAAAAATCATAACAAGCTCAAAAGGGATAGCAATGGATAATTTTATTTTTATGAACCAAAAAGAAATATGGCCATTTTTCATCTTAAATGTGAATGTTTTCTTTGAATACCATCTGTTGAGCAAAGACTGACTAATGGATGCTTGCAAGACATGTCTATTTCATTTTTCCATGAATAATATCTATTCTTTTTACATAACTTGCTTCTTTTACTCAAATAATCTCCAAGGATCAAGCTCATCAATATGAATGAGTTTTCAAAATTAAGTCCCAAAATTATTATTATCATAGTCTAAACATTCATCATTTGGAATTAAAGGATGAGAATAAAAAGGATATGAAAAATAACAAAGCATAGAATAGTGGTTTGGATGACAGAGAAAATGTAATGAAATGCATTATAGTTGCCTTTTTTATTAACATGTAAAAAATGAAATCTTAGTACATAAAAAAAATCCTAGCATTACTCTAAAAGAATTCCAAAAATGATAAACAACTTTCACCCAGCGTTTTCATATCATTTTCAAATTACGCACCTAGATGATCAAGCAAAAGATTTTTTATTGATATTTAGCCTCCCTGATTCATCGAAACTCATTGATCTTGCTCGAACCAAACTTTGCACTTTATGCTTGAAAATAGGGTAGGTTTCTATAGAATGACCCACATTTTCATTATGATAATCGCATGTGGCATTAACGTAATATCATTTAGGATAGGGTGGCTTCAATGGTTCTAATTAAACTTCAGATACTAGGTTATTTTGGACTAGTTTTAGGAATAACTTGGTATAAGTAATTGTGATAAAATCAATATATCTCTTTTTTAGTTATTTCAAAATCTCTTTAAACCATTTGCTTGGTTATTAGGCCTTAAAATTAGTGTAGTGGTATGACTAGGCCTATATGCAAGTGTTTGAAAATCTAGTTAGTAAATGAATGGGTAAACTGATGGTGGAATAGGTTGGTAAGGGGCAATATATTAACTACAGGGTAGTAAAAATGATAAACTGGTTAGGGATATAAGGTATAACTTATGAACTATTAGTCTTCAAAACTTACCGCTTAGGTTTTAGCTTCTTTCCTTTTAGGCAATCTTCCTTTCTTGGTGGTCTCTCTTTTCTCAAGCTTGCTACTCTTAATGGTATTTTCAATAATCTCTCTTAAGATCACCATGTTAGCAAAGTTTTTCATTGCATGTCCTATCATCTTCTCATAGTAAAGTGCTTTTAGAGTATTAAAAAACAACACCATGATCTCTTTCTCAATCAGACATGGTTGAACTTGAATAGCTACATCCCTCTATTATGGTCTCTTTCTCAATCAGAGGTGGTTGATACTACCAAGATAAAATTTTTGCAAACTTTTGTAACTTTGTGTTTATTGATAATTGACTGCAATGTTGTTTAAGTTTGATGATATTTAGCTTGCTATCTTATGGTGTATTTACTGGATATGGGTTGTATTACTTGGTTTTAGGATTTCTCAATTGGAATTTTGTTGATGAATTGCTTCAGTATTTGTTACCTTTTTGTTATATGTTTTTCATAATTTTGTCGATTGTTCCTAGCTTTCAATTTTTATCTCTAACTTAAATTTCCAAAACCCATACTACCAATTCCTCTTTTCATTCCTGATGAATCAACTCCAAAACCAAAAAAATTTCGAAAGACTAACTTAAGCTGAAAACCAATCACTTGAATTTTCCTCTCATTTTTATTATTCCCTCTTGGGTTCCTCTTACTAATTTTTGTTTTCTTTTCTTGTTTTTCCTTGTCAACTACAAGTCCTTTATAAGAAAATTTAATAGAGTTCTAATCTGGTTAGGATTAGATTTGTTTCAACCAAATCTAAAAATTATCTCTAAAATTAATCTCAAATTATTTTTTATGAGGATTATCACTGATATCACTAAAGGATAGCCTTACCCAGATTTCAAAATTCAAGTTATTTCGATTATTTTTTTCTTTTTTGTTTTGTTTTTTTTTTTTAGGAAATAATTAGATTATATGAAAATATAACTCAAGATAAAAATATAGAAATCATAAACAAGATGAGAAAATTGAAATTAAATAAATAAAAAATAAATATAATAAAATAAAAGAGGATAAATAAGATAAAAATATTTATAGATAAATACAATACCAATAAAAGTAAAAAAAAAATTCATCAACTGGGCTCAAATAGAGTCTGAATCTAATTGGCTAAGGCCTTGGGGTAAATGGCATGTTTATAATAACAATTTGGGCTTCTTTCTCTAAAAATGTCATCTAAAAAACTAGATTGACCTCCAAAGTTTTGCTTAAATTTTTTTAAAATCTTTGTTTTTTGTTTTATGCTTTTGCTACTAGGTCCCTTTGGAGATGTGGTGTTTGTGTTTTTTTTTTTCTTCGGTGGTGGAAAGCTTGAAAAAAAAAATAAGAGATTAGGAAAAAAACAAGTTTTGGTAACGAGCTTTTGATTTTCAAATTTTTTTTTTAGCAAGGTTCTCTTTTGGATTTTTGGTTTTTTCAAAGAAATTTTTTTTGGATTTGGCAACGTTCTATTTTGGGTACCCTCTTGAGAGATTGATCATGGAATGATTTAGTTTTATAGACCCAAATTAGACTTCAAATCCAAGAAAATTTGGGATTCAATAAGACTTTTAGGCAGCAATGAAGAATTTTTAGCACAAGTGAAGAATTTTTTGGCCAGTAACTTTTGTTCTAAAATTTGATTTATTGTAGGGTGATTTTCAATGCATTCAATGCACTGATTCTAAGGAGGGAAGAAGAAAAAAAACTACTATAACAACTTGATTTCAATTGATAAAGTTGAAGCCATTTTTTTAGATTAATAATAATAATAATAAATCATAATAAACATGCATAATATATAATGAACATGATCAAAATATCCAAATAAATTTTAATACACACATTTAGATTGTGAATATAATTCAAATTTATTCCAATTAATCCAGACAAAATTAGATGTCTACATATATATATGTTGGACATTTGGATTGTCAAATTGATAGTAAAATTTCAAATGCTTTACTTGAACCAATTGATGTTGGTAAAGGTGTAAATGACTTAAATGATGATAAAGTGATTGTAATAAAAAATACTAAGCCTACTAGACAACCCACATCTACCTTAATTGATTTTTACAATAATTCAAAAAGGGATAAATTGAATAAAGATAATGAAAGTAATAAAGGGAATGAAAATGAAATTAATGTGATTGATGATCATGTCAAAGGTAGGGAGGAAGGGCATGTGGATGATGAGAATGCTAAAGAACTGAATGATGACTTAGATGCAAATGAAGTTAATTCAATTGTTGGTTGTTAGTCATGCGAATACTAATTCAAGTGATGCTAATAATGATTGTTTGGTAGATGCAAAATGGGTGAGTAATGATGATTTAGATAATGATGATGAGTTGGAGGTTATAAGGCAACATATAAGGGTGTATATTGAAAAGGTAAAACAATTTTGTGTTGGTGAATCAGATGTTAATGATAAGGGTAAAAATAGTAATGAGGTTAATGCTAGTGGTAAGATAATAATGGTGGTGAGGGTAATACTAGTGGTGAAGGTTATGAAACTAATAAGGTTGATGGGTATATTAGTGACTACTTTGAATTATCAAACCTTAGCAGTTATGTAGACACTAGTGATGAGTCTAATATAAATGATGCATAAAGAATTCATTCTAGTAGATCTTATTATAATCTAGAATTGCCATTTACAAATTTTGCGCTTGGACTTAAATTTTTAAATTTAAAGCAGTTTAAAGACACTTTTTGTGAATTTTCAACAAGAAAAAAATGTAAGTTTAAGTTCAAAAGGAATGATAAAATAAGAGTTAAAATAGTATGTAATGGATGGGCTATAAGTGGGTTATTTTATATTCTTGGTGCAGTAGTAATAAGATATATGTGTCTGAGCATTTATGTATGATCACATCAAAAAAATATAAGGGTGATAACCCTTATGATTACAAACAAATATGGTGAACAAATTACTGTTATGCCCTTTATTAGCTTCAGGTATTTGAAAGCAATTATGAGTAAAGAGTTAAAGGTTATTGTTTCTTATGACGTGTGCAGAGCAACAAAGGGTATTGTGATTAAAAAAATGAAAGAAAAATATAAAAAAGAATTTAATGCTTTGAATGATTATGTGAAAAAGCTAAGTTTAACAAATCCTAGAGACATTATTTTTGTTACATCAAAAAAAAAATTCTTTGATGAAGTGTCTACATTTGAAAATGTATGTGTTTTAGAGCTTTAAAACAAGGATTTTTAGGGGGGTGTAGACATATTATGGATTTGATGAGTGCTTTCTTAAAAGGTTAGTTAAGGGGAAATGCTTGTGGTTATAAAAAGAGATGGGAACAATCAAATGTTCCCAATTACATAGGCTATTGTGTGGATAAAAAGACTATTACCACCTGGACATGAT
>NW_019167838.1:9410735-9471550 GCF_002303985.1 Durio zibethinus
ATGGTCAGAGATCCAAGATGAAGTTCCATGGGGAAACTATCCTTCAGAGTACACTTACCAGCTCAACATTGATAAAAAGATTTATGAAACTCGCTTGATGGTACTGGACAGAATCTCTTTCTAAAATTACCAGATTGAACTTGACCATGCAGGTCCAGTAGAATGGAATCCTTATTGGAAACCTCCTGAAGTTCTCCCACAAATGGAATGGCAACAAGATTCTCAAGACCCACTTGATGATTTTGATCCAGATCAATGGTTAGTCAACCTCGGCTATGATTTCACCCCAGGCGCAGATAATTCACACCTCAAAACCCTACACCACAACCAAACCAAAAACCTGTACAACTCATGATTTCTCTTACACAAACCCTTCCAGAAATACTTCACCAAATGGCCCAAGATAACCTTCTTCAGTTCTCTATTGAAGATATTTTTCCTTCTACTTTTAAGAATGAATCTCACATGGATACTGTCAAATCAGAAGAATCAGTTGAAACAGATGATACTGATGATTCAGATAAAATGATGCTCCCTCAGATTTTCATGACAGAACCAATAGTTGAAGTTTCAGATGATACTCCAGAAGTTCATAACCCTGATGCAATGGATGCTGAACAACACCCTCCTCCACAACAATCACATGCTCATCCTTCAACATCAAAATTCTCAGTTTTTACCATTGATGATGTTCCTCTTTCAAAATGGCCCTCAAGATTTCAAGAATTCTTAGCATGGGGACTTGTTGAATTGAATTCTCATCCCAATGTTACGATGAACACAGTTTTGATCAGAGTTGTTTCCAGACTAGTTGGAACCCTGAAAAATTTTTGGGACAACATTGGTGAATATAGACAACTCCAGTTTCTTCAATGCCCAACAATCACAGACGCTGTCTCTCAATTTGCAGCAATCTTTTGTGGATAAGAAACTCACAGATTAAAAAAGATTAGAGAGCAATTCTTCAGACTCAAATGTTGTTCTCTCTATCCAAAAGACCGTTGACAGACACTATCAACAATTCTTCTCCAGTATTTCTACATACTTGGTGGATTCGATGATGTCAACTTAAAGTAAGCATTTCTTAATTCTGTTCCAGAAGAACTTGCCCAGCAAATAAGAACCCAGTTGAACCTCAAATCCTTTTGATGTCAAATCTATGACCCTTGGAGACATCTACAAGATGATGCTAAAAGCCCTTGATAAGATTTGCAAAGAGCATAAATACATCAAAACCTTGGGTGCACAACTCCAAAAAGCTTGAAAAGCCCTGTTCTTACTCTTCCTCAGGATTACCAATCAAATGTTCCTCCAAAGATCTCACATGTTTTTGCAGCAACAAGAAAAAGAAACATTTCAGAAGATTCAGACCTTCCATACCTCCACAAATCTTCAGACCCAGACACAAGAAATTCTTCAGATATGCTGACAAACCCAGAAGATTTCAAGAGATTCAAATTTGCAAGAAAAAAGAAAGACCCAAAGATCAAAAGCTCAAAATGGTTTCTCTGTGAAAAAACCAGGACATTTCTTAAAGAACTGCCTAAAGTCAGACAAAAAATCAGTTAAGATGATCCAAGACATTGTCAATATCTCAGGTATCAATCTTTCAGATGATGATCTTGAACTCTGTATGTCATCTGGTAGTGAAGGGTTGCCTGGAGGTCTTTCATTTCTGTGAGGTGTGAATTATCTGCGTCTGGGGTGAAATCATAGCCGAGGTTGACTAACCATTGATCTGGATCAAAATCATCAAGTGGGTCTTGAGAATCTTGTTGCCATTCCATTTGTGGGAGAACTTCAGAACACACTCAACGTTCTCTCAAATGATGGTGCTACAAGACAGAAGATTCCCTCTCCAGTCTAAATATTGTATAATTACGCGTGTTAATTTCAGTTTTCTCCAGAAGACTCCACAGAAGTTGATAATGATGCCTTCACATCAAGACAACCTTATGTCAAGTCTTCATCAACTTTATGTCTTAGTCAAGTCATAATGTATTTTTGTACTTTAGTATGAGTCATAGTGCTTAGTCACTGTACCTTAAGTGATGAGTCACTATACCATAATAATGGACCTTTGTACCTTAGTTATGAGTCATTGTACTTTTAGTTATGACTCATCATCCTTTAGTCTTATCCTAAGCCACTTGTAAAGTTACTTTGTCCTAGTCTCGTCTTATTAGGCTACTAGTCCTTTACTTTTTATGTATAAATAGAATGATACTTTCTAGGAAGTAATCATCCACAACTTCTCAACCACATCTCTTGTAACAAAAATCTTCCTTTATAAAAATATGTTTGGCTAAAAACCTCTCTTCTCTTTTGGTGATTTCATTTTCTTTTTTTCATAGTTACATCTTTTTAGCTTCCTCTTTCTTTTCAATCTATTCAAAAGTTTACAGTGATACAAGTTGAGTATGCTCTGCAGTTGCCATATTATTATGGATCCTCTGCAACAGAAACTCTTGTTAATCTGTTAAACAGATCATTGATCCCTTTTCTTCAGCTAAAGAAAAGTCATACCGCCTCAAGATCATACTAATAATAAGTTACTATAGTGAAAGACATATCTTCATAAAAGTCAGGGCCCCAGTTCGACGTTAAGTCAAGAAGGTGCCAGAGTCTTGAACATCGGCTAGAATACTTTAATTATATGTCTGAGCTATGGAAAGCTTATCGTTGGTATTATCTTGCCAAGTTTGATCGATTTTCACGCTGTTGTCATAGTATCAGATAGTATTGTCAGGATTTTACCATCCGGAGAGCCCGAAATTGAAGTCGTGTCAGTTGCCAGAGCCTTGGTCGTACTATCTGTCGCTGTGTGTATAAATTGTATCAGAGCTATGTGTGTATAAATGGTATCAGAGTGTTCAATTGGCTCATCTTGTTTCCAAATCTTTTGATAACTTGTCGTCCACGTCTTTGGTAGAAGGGTGGCAAGTTCTTCATTGAAATCTGCTTTGGAATATGAACATGTTTGGGAGTTCTGTTTGTTGTTTTTATTTTAACAAAAACTGCATCACTGGAGTGTGAAAGAGGCAAGTTAATGGCATGATCTTGAACTCTGTATGCCATCTGGTAGTGAAGGGTTGCCTGGAGGCCTTTCATTTCTGTGCTACGATCTGGACTTGAACTTTTAAAGCATCTAACAGGGTTGGATCATGAAGAGACATATTGTAATTTGGGAAGACTGTGAAGAAGACAGTTCCTGCATTGAGGGTCGTCTCGACGATTTCCAAGGACTGAATGCTTGTAATCTTTAAATCTGGTGTCCAATAAGGCCATTCTGGTACAGACAGGAATTCCATTTCTACCATGGAAGGTTAAAGCGATTCTGATAGCATCAAAGTGATGTGAGTGTATCCTTGTTCTGACCACTGGTGAGAAAATTCTTCTGGGATCTGAAGAGTAACAAAATGCTCTTGGGGTCCTGCTGGAAGAATACATTGATCAAAGTTTGTGGCTTGAACATATTTTTTTGGAGCTGGATATTTGGGTTTTAAAAGAGTTTTTAAAGATCTAGTAAGAGAAGGAGAGGAGTTTGAGAAAGCTGTATAGGGATTTACAAGGGGTAAGACTGTTTGTTGGGTTTTCTTTCTTCTGAATATATCTACTTCCATATAAGAACTTAAGCTTAGAAAGAGGAGGATTTTTTAAGTACAGGAGAGGGAAGAGAGGATAAACTAAAAGAAGATCTGGAGAAAAGAAGGTTGAGAACTAAGAGTTGCTAAAGAGTGGATAAATCCATGAAAGTAAAATTCTCTTTTGGCTTTTTCCCTTTTCCAATTTTCCAATAATCAAATGCTTTTAGAAACATATTCTCTCTCACTATCTTGGCTAGTTGTTGGCCCTGATACCATTTATACAACGACAGCGACAGGTAGTGACGGGCAAATAAGCTCCTGGCAACTGACACGACTTCAGTTCCGGGCTCTCCGGTGGTAGAGTCCTTGACAATACTATCTTGGTACTATGGACAACAGCGTGGAAGATCGATCAAACTTGGTAAGATAATACCAACGATAAGCTTTCCATAGCTCAGACATATAACTAAGGTATTCTAGTCGGTGTTCAAGACTCTGACGCCTTGGCTTAACGTCGAACTGGGGGCCTGACTTTTATGAAGATATGTCTTTCACTATAGTAACTTATTATTAATATGATTTTGAGGCGGTATGACTTTTCTTTAGCTGAGAAAAAGAGATCAATGATCTGTTTAACAGATTAACAAGAGTTTCTGTTGCAGAGGATCCATAATAATATGGTAACTGCAGAGCATACTCAACTGTATACTGCAAACTTTGCAAATACATTAAGCAGAAGGATGAAGTTGAAAGATTACCTATTGGAAAAAGGAAGATGGAATCACCAAAAGAGAAGAGAGTTTTTTAGCCAAACATTTTTTATAAAGAAGTTTCTTTACAAGAGATAGGTTTGGAGTTTTTCTCGATTGAATTACTCTAGAGAAGTATCATTCTATTTATACATTGAAAAAGTAAAGGACTAGTTAGCTATAAGACAAGACTAGGACAAGTTAACTTTACAAGTGGCTTAGGATAAGACTAAAGGACGGCTGAGTCACTAACTAAGGTACAATGACTCATAACTATCGTAACCAAAGGTCCATATTAGGTATAGTGACTCATCACTTAAGGTACAGTGACTAAGCCACTATGACTCATGACTAAAGTACAAAAATATATTATGACTTGACTAAGACATAAAGTTGATTGAAGACTTGACATAAGTTGTCTTGATGTGAAGGCATCATTATCAACTTCTGTGGAGTCTTTTGGAGAAAATTGAAATTAGCACGCGTAATTATACAATATTTGGACTGGAGAGGACATCTTTGTCTTGTAGCACCATCATTGGTAGAGAATGTTGAGTGTGTTCTAGAGAGGAGGTTGAGGTGTGAATTGTCCTGCGCCGGGTGTGAAATCATACCGATGTTGACTAACCATTGATCATGGATCAAACATCATCAAGTGGTTCTTGAGAATCTTGTTGCCATTCCATTTGTGGGATAACTTCATGAGGTTTTCCAATAAGGATTCCATTCTACTGGGCCCTGCATGGTCAGTTCAAATCTGGTAGTTTCAGAAAGAGGTTCTGTCCAAGTACCATCAAGGCGAGTTTCATAAATCTTTTTATCAATGTTGAGCTGGTAAGTGTACTCTGAAGGATAGTTTCCCCATGGAACTTCATCTTGGATCTCTGGCCAATTTTGCTTTGGAAACTTGTGATTCATTTCACAAATTTGTCGTTGGAATTCAGTGTATTCAACTGGGTGATCAAATTGAGAATCAAACAGTGAATATCCTTGAGAGCTGTAAATTGCTGCATAGGGGAAATACTGAGGGTCTTTTGTCAAACTGCTGCAAGATCTGTGAAAGATTAAAACAATATGAGGATCAGGAAGAACTTTTGTATATCTCTCATAGGTTTCAATCCATTGGATCCAAATGGAATGGGTCTGAACCAGGTGAAGAAAAACTTGAGATGTTGTTGACTGGGGTCCAACTGGTGTTTAGAAGGGTTGATGGTTGACTGGTGAAAAAGGTGAAGAAGGGTTTTGAGCTTTGGAAGGGGGAATTCTATACCAATATAGTAAAGGTGACAAAGGTACCATATAAAACAAACTGTTTCTTTTGGGAAACAAAGAGGTTCAGGGAATTTAAAGGGATGGATAAAGGGATAATCAGGGTGTATACCAAGAGATTGAAAAGAGGTGTCTCCAAACTTTCTGAGTGTTTTGGACTGATATTTGAGTAAAAGGTGTGAGGCTTTTTGGTCAAGGGTTTGAGTGGCAAGAAGTCTGGGTAACTCTGGAGGAAGATTTTCAAGAAAAGGTTAAGGAATCATCAAGTAAATCAATTCATCATCAAGTAAAGTTTTTGAGAGAGGGAAAGAGGGTTTTTGAAGAGGAGGCTTGTGAAGAAAGAAGGTGTTGGGTCATCATGGAAATGACTGAAATAACCTGGAAAGTATTGTGAAGGAGGTTTTGAAGGAGGTCTTGTGAGCATGTCTGGGATGAGGTTTCTTTGCTTTTATATGTGAGGTGGTGAAGGAGTACTGGTGAGGAACCACTGTGATAGCCTGAGTAAACTGTCCATTTGGTATTTTTTTTTTTTTTTGAAATGAGCATCTGATCGAAAGGTGACATATCTAACTCCACGAGAAAGTGAAATCCAATGAGGTGAAATTCAAATCTTTGGATACCATATTTTACAGCTAAAATCTTTTTTATTGTAGAGTGATAATAGAGTTTGAATCTTTGAATTTTCCACTTTTGTAACCACAGATATGTCTGGTTCCATCTTTTTCTTCAAGAAGGATTGCTGACCAGAACTGTTCACTAGCATCTGTCTGCAATATTCTTTTTCCATCTGAGGGAATCTTTAAAGTGGAAAGTGACTTTGTTTTTATCTTCAAGGCTTGTACTGCTTTTGTCTGAATCTAAGACCACGTGGGTGAATCTTTTTTGAGCATTTGTCTGAGTGGATATGTGAGCTGGGCAATATCTGGGAGAAATTCATTCATGTAATTGACTATACCAAAAAATTGCTGGATTTGCTTCTTTGAGAGATTTGCATCAAGAAAATCTGTAAGTGACTGAGCAATATGAGGTTGAGCAATGTACTGATCATTTTTGAGATGCATGCCTAGAAAAATCAATTTCTGTAGCACCAATGAGCATCTTTTTCTCTGAAAGTATTATCCCATACTGTTAAACTATGCACTGAAACTTATCCAATAACTGTGCATGAGATGTATCATTAGGAGAGAACAGTAAGATATCATCGATGTAAATCAAGGCATTATCAAGAATTGGAGCAAATATCTTGGTCATGGCTTTTTGGAACAGTGAAGGAGCAACTTTTAAACCAAAAGGCATTACGGTCCACTGGAAGTGGTGTTGAGGAATGCAAAACGCCGTTTTGTATCTGTCCTGTGGATGTATACCTAGTTGCCAAAATCCTGCCTTGAGATTAAACTTTGAGAAGATTTTTGCATTTGCTAAATTTGCGAACAAAATTTTTCTGTCTGGAAGAGGGAACTTATCATCTGCAAGGAAAATGTTAAGAGGCTTGTAGTTGATTACCAATCTGAGTTTTCCACGAACTTGTTCTGAACGTTTGTTGACATAAAACGCTTCACACGCCCATGGAGAGGAGGTTGGTTCAATTAATCCTTGAGCCTGGAGAAGGAAACATTCTTGGATTGCTTGCTTGAAATGATCTGGGTTCATGCCTGAATGACTAGCTTTTGTAGGATTGGCATTTTCATCTTTCTTGAAGGAAAGGAAAATGAAAAATTCAGGGTTTTGCCAAAGTGAGTGATCACATTTCTGGAGGAAATCTGAGTGGGTTTCTGCACATGAAAAGTGAATGAACTTGTGTTTGAAATCTTGAAAAACATCTGGTTGAAGGGTAAGGGTAAAGAGGTTGGAAAGGTTTTTCCAAGGTCTGAAATAACTTTCAAACTTGATACCATTTCCATTAAGCTTTAAACCTGGTATACTGGTTATAATATCGAAACCAATAACAAGGTCTTTCTGGGGAAGTGGAGATCCTAAAATCTTTTGAGTTATTCGACAGCCTGGAAGGATTTGAAGGGTAACAGGGTTGCTGATAAAGTCTGTAGAAAATACATTTTCATCAGCGGTTTTGAAGAAGGTTTTTTGTTTTGTCAAAAAATGTTTGGGTAAGACAAGAGGGTTTACTATGGTTTGGGCTGCACCAGTATCAAAGAAAGCTGTGACTGTTATAGGAAGGGAATGTTTGTGAGTGAAAATCTGAACTGGAGCTAAGGGTAATTTTGGAGGTTGAATGGTTTGGATTTTTTGGAGTTCTTGAACTGACATATACTCATAACATTGATCATCTGTGAAATCATCTGAGTATTTGAGGAATCTGAATCTGCATACTCATCATCATCAAACTGCTTAATCATAAACAATGATCTTTCATTCTGCTCATCATCAAGAGAGAAAATTGATTCAAGATCATCATCTGAGAGATTGATACCTGAGATATTGGCAATGTCTTGGATCATCTTGACTGATTTTTTGTCTGACTTTGGGCAGTTCTTTGAGAAATGTCCTGGTTTTCCACAGAGAAAACATTTTGAGCTTTTGATCTTTGGGTCTTTCTTCTTTCTTGCAAATTTGAATCTTTGAAATCTTCTGGGTTTATCAGCATATCTGGAGAATTTCTTGTGTCTGGGTCTGGAGATTTGTGGAGGTCTGGAAGGTCTGAATCTTCTGAAATATTTCTTTTTCTTGTTACTGCAAAAACATGTGGGATCTTTGGAGGAACATTTGATTTGTAATCCTGAGGAGGAGTAAGAACAGGGCTTTTCAAGCTTTTTGGAGTTATGCACCAAGGTTTTGATGTATTTGTGCTCTTTGTAAATCTTATCAAGGGCTTTTAGCATCATCTTGTAGATGTCTCCAAGGGTCATAGATTTGACATCAAGGGATCTGAGGTTCAACTGGGTTCTTGTTTGCTGGGCAAGTTCTTTTGGAACAGAATTAAGAAATGCTTGCTTTAAGTTGACATCATCGAATCCACCAAGTATGTAAAAATACTGGAAGAATTATTGATAGTGTCTATCAAGGTCTTTTGGATGGAGAGAACAGCATTTGAGTCTGAAGAATTGCTCTCTGATCTTTTCTAATCTGTGAGTTTCTTGTCCATAAAAGATTGCTGCAAATTGAGAGACAGCGTCTGTGATTGTTGGGCATTGAAGAAACTGGAGTTGTCTGTATTCACCAATGTTGTCCTAAAAATTTTTTAGCGTTCCAACGAGTCTGGAAACAAATCTGATCAAAACTGTGTTCATCATAACATTGGGATGAGAATTCAATTCAACAAGTCCCCATGCTAAGAATTCTTGAAATCTTGAGGGCCATTTTGAAGGAGGAACATCATCAATGGTAAAAACTGAGAATTTTGATGTTGAAGGAGGAGCATGTGATTGTTGTGGAGGAGGGTGTTGTTCAGCATCCATTGCATCAGGGTTATGGACTTCTGGAGTATCATCTGGAACTTCAACTGTTAGTTCTGTCATGAAAATCTAAGGGAGCATCATTTCATCTGAATCATCAGTATCATCTGTTTCAACTGATTCTTTTGATTTGACAGTATCCATGTGAGATTCATTCTCAAAGGTAGAGGGAAAAATATCTTCAATAGAGAATTGAGGAAGGTTATCTTGTGCCATCTGGTGAAGTATGTCTAGAAAGGTTTGTGTAGGAAAAATCATGAGTTGTACAGGTTTTTGGTTTGGTTGTGGTGTAGGGTTTTGAGGTGTGGAACTTGAGCTTGGGTGTGGTTTTGAAGGTTGAGAAAGTGGTTGTTCTGCTACTCTTTTGGGTTTTGGATCAACTGGTTGTTTTTCTCTAAATCTGTGAATCCATTTTTCAGTTGTACCGAAAGGAGGTTGGTCTGATTGGTCTGAAAGAGGAGTGAAGTATTGTGTTGGTTGTGAGGATGTTGGAATAGATGTTGGGGGAGGTTTATATTGAAAAGGTGTGAAAAAAGGTTTTGGAGGTGAGGTTGGAGGATTGTATGGTTGAAATGGGGGAGGAGTATAAGCTTGGTAAGGAGTATCATGCATACCAGTATGATATGGTGTGAAGATGTTGTAACTCGAAGCTGCTTATTGTTGTTGTTGTTTTTGACAAAATTGATTTTGAAGATCTGCAAGTTGAATCTTTAGGCTCTTCATTTCTTTCTCTCGTTCAGTGAAAGCATAAGTGATACCAGTGTTGTTTTCAGCCATGTATCTGAGTTCTTGATCAAGTGTGATTATCCTTAATTGAATTTCAAGAATAATATTCTAGAGATTGACAAGGCTCTGATCAAAGTGTTGACTGACTTGGTCCAACTTATGTTTAATTCTGTGCAAGTAGGAATTTTGCTGGAGAGAATTTTCAGTTTGCCAGTTTAAAACTGCTTCAGCACGAGAAACACTTTTTTGGTTTCCATATGCATCTCTGTCAGTGGGAATGGGGATTTTTGGAATGTGTTTGTATTGGTCTTTATGAAATTCTTCAAAAGGAGGGAAGGTTGAGTTGGGATAGGTTGGTTGCATCATGGAGATTTGTGGAAAGGTTTGGGTAAAGGTTGGGAGGAATCTTGGGTGGAATCTGGTTTGTGTGTGGGTTGAGTTGAGTAGGTTTGAGAGGGTGGTTTGTTTTTCTTAGGATAGATGACATAATAGTCAAACTTTTCTGAGGGTTCACCAAGGAGATCAACTTCAGGTCTCCATTTTCATATCTTTCTTTGAGCTTTTGCTGAGAAGACTTTTTCTTCTTTTGCTTCTTTGGAATATCATCATCATCATCATCCAGGAAGCTTTTATCTGCATCAATCTGGCATTCTTTGCATTGACAATTTATGTCCCAATAGCAATGTCCTTCTGGAGATTTATATGCATACACGGGATTTCCATTGGACTGAAAGTGTGTGACTGGAACATCAAGGAGATCAGCATTGCATCTTTGCATCATAAATTATGTTGGAAAGATTGTTGGAGGAGGAACATCCTTTCCTTTGCTGTGATCAAATTCAATTGTGACAGTACCATCCTGGTTTGTCTTATAGGTTGGATCAAAGTGTTCAATTGGCTCATCTTGTTTCCAAATCTTTTGATAACTTGTCGTCCACGTCTTTGGGAGAAGGGTGGCAAGTTTTTCATTGGAAATCTGCTTTGGAATATGAACATGTTTGAGAGTTCTGTCTGTTGTTTCCATTTTAACAAAAACTGCATCACTGGAGTGTGAAAGAGGCAAGTTAATGGCATGATCTTGAACTCTGTATGCCATCTGGTAGTGAAGGGTTGCCTGGAGGCCTTTCATTTCTGTGCCTACGATCTGGACTTGAACTTTTAAAGCATCTAACAAGGTTGGATCATGAAGAGACATATTGTAATTTGGGAAGACTGTGAAGAAGACAGTTCCTACATTGAGTGTCGTCTCGAAGATTCCAAGGACTGCATGCTTGTAATCTTTAAATCTGGTGTCCAATAAGGCCATTCTGGTACAGACAAGAATTCCATTTCTACCATGGAAGGTTAAAGCGATTCTGATAACATCAAAGTGGATGTGACTGTATCCTTGTTCTGACCACTGGTGAGAAAATTCTTCTGGGATTTGAAGAGTAACAAAGTGCTCTTGAGGTCCTGCTGAAAGAATACATTGATCAAAGTTTGTGGCTTGAACATATTCTTTTGGAGCTGGATATTTGGGTTTTAAAAGAGTTTTTAAAGATCTGGTAAGAGAAGGGGAGGAGTTTGAGAAAGCTGTATAAGGATTTACAAGAGGTAAGACTGTTTGTTGGGTTTTCTTTTCTTCTGGAATATAATTTACTTCATATAAGAACTTAAGCTTAGAAGAGGAGGATTTTTTAAGTACAGAAAAGGGAGGAGAGGATAAACTAAAAGAAGATCTAGAGGAAGAAGGTTGAGAACTAGAGTTGCTAAGAGTGGATAGATCCATGAAAGTAAGACTCTCTTTTGGCTTTTCCTTTTCCAATTTTCCAATAATCAAATCTTTTAGAAACATACTTCTCTTCTCACTATCTTGGCAAGTTGTTAGGCCTGATACCATTTATACACATAGCTCTGATACCATTTATACACAGCGGCAGGTAGTACGGCCAAAGCTCTGGCAACTGACACGGCTTCAGTTCCGGGCTCTTCGGGTGGTAGAGTCCTGACAATACTATCTGGTACTATGACAACAGCGTGAAGATCGATCAAACTTGGCAAGATAATACCAACGATAAGCTTTCCATAGATCAGACATATAACCAAGGTATTCTAGCCGGTGTTTAAGACTCTGGCGCCTTCTTGGCTTAACGTCGAACTGAGGGCCTGACTTTTATGGAGATATGTCTTTCACTATAGTAACTTACTATTAGTATGATCTTGGGGCGGTATGACTTTTCTTTAGCTGAGGAAAAAGGGATCAATGATCTGTTTAACAGATTAACAAGAGTTTCTGTTACAGAGGATCCATAATAATATGGCAACTGCAGAGCATACTCAACTTGTATCACTGTAAACTTTTGAATAGATTGAAGAGAAGGAAGAAGCTGAAAAGATGTAACTATGAAAAAATGAAGATGGAATCACCAAAAGAGAAGAGAGGTTTTTAGCCAAACATATTTTTATAAAGGAAGGTTTTTCTTACAAGAGATGTTGTTGAGAAGTTGTGGATGATTACTATGCTTCTTGGTATGATTACTTCCTAGAGAAGTATCATGCTATTTATATATAAAAAAGTAAAGGACTAGTAGCCTAATAAGACGAGACTAGGACAAAGTAACTTTACAAGTGACTTAGGATAAGACTAAAGGACGATGAGTCATAACTAAGGTACAATGACTCATAACTAGGGTACAAAGGTCTATTATTATGGTATAGTGACTCATCACTTAAGGTACAGTGACTAAGCACTATGACTCATACTAAAAATAAAAATACATTATGACTTGATTAAGACATAAAAGTGATGAAGACTTGACATAAGGTTATCTTGATGTGAAGGCATTATTATCAACTTCTGTGGAGTCTTCTGGAGAAAACTAAAATTAACACGCATAATTATACAATATTTGGACTGGAGAGAGAATCTTCTGTCTTGTAGCACCATCATTTGAGAGAACATTGAGTGTGTTCTGGAGAGAGGTTGAGGTGTGAATTATCTGCGCCTGGAGTGAAATCATAGCCGAGGTTGACTAACCATTGGTTTGGATCAAAATCATCAAGTAGGTCTTGAGAATCTTGTTGCCATTCCATTTGTGGGAGAACTTCAGAAGGTTTCCAATAAGGATTCTATTCTACTGGGCCTGCATGGTCAAGTTCAAATCTGATAGTTTCAGAAAAAGGTTCTGTCCAAGTACCATCAAGGCGAGTTTCATAAATCTTTTTATCAATGTTGAGCTGGTAAGTGTACTCTGAAGGATAGTTTCTGATAAGGATAGCCTGCATTTTGTAGATGAGATCATGAGCACGTCTTTCAAGTGTCTTTTTGGTAATGATCTGCTGGATTTCAGAAGGTAGGTTATGAACTGGAAAAATTGGTTGAAAATCTGGATCTGGAACAAAGGGTTTGTATTTCGGGGTGTAAAGGTAAGGGAAGAGAAAAGGATTGGTGACCGTTTGAGGAACAGGGTCAAAAGAGGGTAAAGGTAAAGGTAAGGAAGACATCATGCAAAAGACTGGAATAACCTGGAAAGTGTTTGAAGGAGGTTTCGAAGGAGGTCTTGTGAGCATGTCTGGGATGGGGTTGTCTTTTCCTTTTATATGGCTGGTGGTGAAGGAGTACTGTGAGAACCACTGTGATAGCCTGAGTAACTGTGCATTTGGCATTTTTTTCTTTTTGAAATTGAGCATCTGATCAAAGGCTGACATATCTAATTCCACGAGAAAGTGAAATCCAATGAGGTGAAATTCAAATCTTTGGATACCATACTTTACAGCTAAAATCTCTTTTAGTGTAGAGTGATAGTGGAGTTCCGAATCTTTGAATTTTCCGCTTTTGTAACCACAGATATGTCTGGTTCCATCTTTTTCTTCAAGAAGAATTGCTGACCAGAACTGTTTACTAGCATCTGTCTGCAAGATTCTTTTTCCATATGAAGGAATCTTTAAAGTGGGAAGTGACTTTGCTTTTATCTTCAAGGCTTGTACTGCTTTTGTCTGAATCTGAGACCACGTGGGAGGTTCTTTTTTGAGCATTTGTCTGAGGGGATATGTGAGTTGGGCAATATCTGGGAGAAATTCATTCATGTAGTTGACTATACCGAAAAATTGCTGGATTTGCTTCTTTGAGAAATTTGCATCAGGAAAATCTGCAAGTGACTGAGCAATATGAGGTTGAGCAATGTACTGACCATCTTTGAGATGCATGCCTAGAAAATCAATTTATGTAGCACCAATGAGCATCTTTTTCTCTGAAAGCATTATCCCATACTGTTAAACTATGCGCTGGAACTTATCCAATAACTGTGTATGAGATGTATCATCAGGAGAGAACAAATTCATCATCAACAATTCTCTCAGTATTTCTACATACTTGGTGGATTCGATGATGTCAACTTAAAGCAAGCATTTCTTAATTCTGTTCCAGAAGAACTTGCCCAGCAAACAAGAACCCAGTTGAACCTCAGATCCCTTGATGTCAAATCTATGACCCTTGGAAACATCTACAAGATGATGCTAAAAGCCCTTGATAAGATTTGCAAAGAGCACAAATACATCAAAACCTTGGTGCACAACTCCAAAAAGCTTGAAAAGCCCTGTTCTTACTCCTCCTCAGGCTTACAAATCAAATGTTCCTCCAAAGATCCCACATGTTTTTGCAGCAACAAGAAAAAGAAGCATTTCAGAAGATTCAGACCTTCCAGACCTCCACAAATTTCCAGACCCAGACACAAGAAATTCTCCAGATATGCTGATAAACCCAGAAGATTTCAAAGATTCAAATTTGCAAGAAAGAAGAAAGACCCAAAGATCAAAAGCTCAAAATGTTTTCTCTGTGGAAAACCAGGACATTTCTCAAAGAACTGCCCAAAGTCAGACAAAAAATCAGTCAAGATGATCCAAGACATTGCCAATATCTCAGGTATCAATATCTCAGATGATGATCTTGAATCAATTTTTTCCCTTGATGATGAGCAGAATGAAAGATCACTGTTTATGATAAAGCAGTTTGATGATGATGAGTATGCAGATCCAGATTCTTCAGAATACTCAGATGATTTCACAGATGATCAATGTTATGAGTATATGTCAGTTCAAGAACTTCAAAAAATCCAAACCATTCAACCTCCAAAATTACCCTTAACTCCAGTTCAGATTTTCACTCACAAACATTCCCCTCCTATAACAGTCACAGCTTTCTTTGATACTGGTGCAGCCCAAACCATAGCAAACCCTCTTGTCTTACCCAAACATTTTTGGACAAAACAGAAAACCTTCTTCAAAATCGCTGATGAAAATGTATTTTCTACAGACTTTATCAGCAACCCTGTTACCCTTCAAATCCTTTCAGGCTGTCGAATAACTCAAAAGATTTTAGAATCTCCACTTTCCCAGAAAGACCTTGTTATTGGTTTCGATATTATAACCAGTATACCAAGTTTAAAGCTTAGTAAAAATGGTATCAAGTTTAAAAGTTATTTCAGACCTTGGAAAAACCTTCCCAACCTCTTTACCCTAACCCTTCAACCAGATGTTTTTCAAGATTTCAAACACAAGTTCATTCACTTTTCATGTGCAGAAACTCACTCAGATTTTCTCCAGAAATGTGATCACCCACTTTGGCAAAACCCTGAATTTTTCATTTCCCTTCCCTTCAAGAAAGATTGTTGGAAGTACTATTACAGTAGTAATTAAATTTAACTAGTGACGTAAAAGTCTAATTCTAACAATGGAAACATAATAAAATGAATTTAACCAAAAACTTTCCAGGTTTTGAAATGGTTAGAAAATGTCTTTTCATCTTATTTCCCCTGTAATAATAATTAGCATTTTTTTTTTAAAGAAAAACATTTTCTTTAATATTAATCGACCTGCTATCGTCACACATGTGATCCCGCCAGACAGTTAAATCCCAATTAACGAACCCAGCTACGTCTATAAACCTCCCTCTCTTCGATCCAGATTTCAAATTAACCGACTTTCTCTAATACATTCCCTACTGCATTGCCTTTTTTTTTTTTTTTCTTTTTCACTTTTCTCCGCAAATTTTGTTCCAAAGTAGAAGAAAGGGAGACGGAGACACACAGAGAGAGAGAGAGAGAGAGAGAGAGAGAGAGAGAGAGAGAGAGAAGATTTACGGGGGGAAATCGATGGCGATTATTCCTCGAGACGTTGGAGTGTTTGATGCGTTATTATTTGGTTGTTGATACTGTTACCACCGAGGATATGCATAGCGCGAGATCCGATAAGGAAATCCGAGAAAGGTGTTATGGTAAACCTTGTTGAATTCGTCGTCGACGGGTACCCGGAGAAGGAGTATGCCAAAATGTTCGATCGGGTTCTTGAGAAAAGAAGTTCTCTGAAAATGATCAACCTGAAGGTTAGCTTTTGTTCTACTTTATTATTATTATTATTTTGGTATAATAGTGCTTTCAAATGTGTTGAATGCTTAATATGCCGAGAAAAAACCAGAGAAAAAGAAAAAAAAACGAAAACCGTTGGGATTCATGATTGCTTATGCTGGGCACAGTTCTAGCAAATTTCACCAAACAATGCAGGCTCAATTTGAAATTTAAACTTTCAACAAAAGCGCCCATATATTCTATTAGAAGTTAAAATAAAGTTTTCATAAAAGGACACTGAAGTAAAAACATAGCAATAAGACTAGTTTGTTTTGTTTTTTGAATTCATGATGGAAAAGGATGGAAAAAATGTTTGGTCTCGAAATTAAGCAAATTAGATTCTCAATTTCCTTTTGTTCATACATCTTTCTATCATCTTCTCTAGTTCTCTGTATGATTTAAGATTTGCAGTTAATTGATCCAGTGGTTGATTGGTTCTTTAAATGCTTTCTAGCTGATATCTACTTGCTTTTCTTTTTTTTTTCTTAACTTTTTTAGAATCTGATGCAAGCAGTTTCAATACTAGTGTAGCTGATCAGCAAGTAGGTTTGATTCTCCTTTGAAGGCCATTGCTCCACAGTGAAATCCTTTCTCATTGTTTCAATACTAAGGAAACTGGACTGTAATGTTTCCTCTGTAGTTTCATTCTTCCATGCGCATATTGTTGACTCTACCCGATTTCTCTTTTTAATTTTTACTAAATTTATGGTTTTGGATTGAGATCAACTATAAAAGTCTGCTATATTTGTTCTTTTCAAATCTTTCTGCAAACTTTAGTAGGCCTCTAAATTTAAAGGAATAAATAAAACAATCTTGTGAGGGATCTTGCTTATGTATATGCTTAGATCATGATATCCAAATATTGGTTAATGTAATGGCTAGTGATTGATGTTTCTATAATTGTTGAGGAAAGTTTGGGTTTGTATATCTTGCATGTTAGAAGTAGAATATGCCCTTAATTACCTTCTTTCCTAAGTAATCCATGTGTTTTCTGCGTAGTTCATTTTTATTGTCTGTTTTAAAATGCTTCCTGATATGTTTCCAGGCTGTACTTGAGACTGTAGCTAAAATCACTCATGAGAAGGGGAAGAGAAATGATACTCAAGAGGCAAAGTATGGAAATGCATTTCTTTTTGGAGCAAAAAACATTTTATTGAATAGATAATGTTTTTTACTTTTATGACTTAACAATTTTTTCCACATATTAAATTTTCAATAGTGGCACAAGTTCATTCCAGATTCAAGATGTTTTTCCCCTGGAAAAAGAAGATTCGGATGAGACAACGGCCTTGATTGACAAAAAGGTGGACCGTATGTTACCTTTTTCTCTTATGTTTATATGAGGATCTATAACACAGTTTTAAGTAGGTTTTTTTATTATAATTTAATCCTTTCTTTGATCGTAAGATAATGTCTTTGTAATCTCAAATAAAAAATCCAAGTATCCAGTACTCCAAGTTGATTTGAGGTTAGCATCTTCATCTCCTTTATCCTCGCATTATCCTTAGTAAATTGTTTAATATAAAATAAAACGAAGCTGTAATACATTGTATTACCCTTGGGCAGATTGATATCAGATTTGGTGGTTGTCATAGTCTCTGCTGCCATTGGTGGTATTATCTTTTCATGTCTGGGGCAACCGGTTTGCATCTCTGCAATTAGTATTTGTTTCACTTTGCATTGAATAACCATTTACTTTATCTTGAGTTTGATATGCAGCTACACCAAGGATGTTGTAATAACAGAAATTGCATTTCTTTGCTTTTCTAAATGTATACATGGGATAGGTTATTGTGGGATATCTTCTAGCGGGTTCACTGATTGGACCAGGAGGTTTGAAATTCATTAGTGAAATGGTATGGGTTAGTTGTTATTAATAGCTTGAGATTGTTGTTTTATAAAATCAAAATATTATATGACTCAGTCTTTGGGTATGCACTATTTTCTACTGTTGAGATTGCCTCACTGATGTGAAGGGGAACATGCTTTATGAGCCATCTGGCAAAGATGTTGCCTTGGAAGATCATTTTTCCTTTGTTAACAAGTTCCTGAGACTCGCAGTTTTGAAATTTATATCCTCAAAAATGTTTTTTTTTCCCCTTACATTTATACATTGAAAATTTCAACTGATAGCAAATAATAATGCCTAAACTATATCATCCGAAAATTCATTCTTTGATGCCTGTTTGCAGAAATTTGCAATCAGTGATAGGGTTTTCCATATTGTTATTATTTTGGTGTTATGATCTTTCTCTTTTCATCTTTTGTTGGTTGAAACTGTTGCACAGTTTGGTGTTGTCTTTCTTCTTTTGGCTCTTGGGCTAGAGTTTTCTTTGGCAAAGGTAGGATATTTTCAAATTCGTTGAGTTCTTATTTGTCAGATGCTTTAGCTTGCTTAGAAATTTCTGTATCTCATTTAAAGAAAGCTGTTCCAAATAATTTTTATTGCAGTTAAAAGTTGTGGGGGCAGTTGCTGTCTTTGGGGGACTACTTCAAATTGTGATATTTTTGTTCTTGTTTGGCATAATTGCAGTGGTATGGTGTTGCAAGTGCTTGGGTTTCCAATTAAGAACAGCTGTAAAATGGATGCTAAATTTAGACATCTCTCAATCTTGCAGTTATGTGGAGCAAAATTGTCTGAGGGTGTATTTGTTGGCTCCTTCCTCTTAATGTCATCAACTGCAATTGTGCTTTTCTATACCATTTTACAATGCTAGTATTTTTCTTTTATTCTTGGTTGCTACTTGTTGCATCTAATAGTCATCCATTCTTATATTTTTATCAGGTTGTGAAGTTTTTAGTTGAACAGAGTAGCACTAATGCTCTCCATGGTCAAGTTACTGTTGGGACTCTAATTTTTCAGGTTGAAGAGAAGTGATGACCTATCAACAATTTAATTACAATTTGGATTCAGAACCTTGATTTAATTCCCTTAACTCTGGTCATTTCAGGATTGTGCTGTTGGCTTGTTATTTGCTTTGCTCCCAGTTTTGGGTGGTAGCAGTGGCTTACTACCTGGGATGATTTCAATAGGAAAGCTGTAAGTTTCTTTTGGTTTTTCCATCTATTCCGTTTTTCTTATTGTGATCCTTCCTTTTCTATCCCTTCTTCCCAAAAGCAGCTTTTGATCTATTGTTGGTGGTTGACTTTACATAAAGGGTAGGTTTGGAATCTGACACTCACTAATGATCAAGGTCAGGATGCTGGTATTATCGATATATCTTACTGTTGCATCTGTATTGTCTTGGTCGTTTGTTCCTTGCTTCCTAAAGTTAATGATACAGATATCATCTCAAGTAAGTTCTTTTAACATATTTATCTCTCACTCTTTGTAACCTTTTTTGTATAGTTTTTAAAATATTAATTCATTTTGGTTTCAATTTATGATCCAGACAAATGAACTTTATCAGCTTGCTGCTGTGGCTTTCTGCTTATTGTCTGCTTGTGTAATTGTTCTGCTTGCCATGATTACAACTGCTGTATCACTGCATGTAAAATCTCCGAACAACTTTTTAACACACTTGAATTTCTGTAATCTTCACAGTGCAGTGATAAGCTGGGTCTCAGCCTTGAGTTGGGTTCATTTGTTGCTGGAGTTATGATATCTACTACTGACTTTGCACAGCATACTTTAGACCAGGTAATCACTGGCTATGGACAGGGTCCTTACCTATGTCATTAATCTAATATTTTTAGCTTTCTCTGAAGGATTTTATGCTGTTTCACTTTTCAATTAGTTACTTAAAAGTTTTTAAGGCTTACCTTGTTTGCTTTTTAGTCTATAGGGGCACAAATGAACGTCTATGAATGCACCTGGTCTGTTGTATTTTGAGTCAAGGGTTCATACGTTATTCATCTTAATTTATGCTAGTGGTTCACTTGTTTATGGACAATAGATAAAGTATGCAGTTTGTTATGGGGGATTGAGTCTTAAATAGGATAAGTGGCTTAAGTGGCTGCATTCCTTTGTTTAATGCAGGATTCTCTCTATTATGAGTCAGGTTTCTATTCTAGGAGGAATGATGAAATTAATGCTTTTTCTGGATATGATGCTTTTTGCAATTTGTAGGTGGAACCAATTCGCAATCTATTTTCTGCACTCTTCCTTTCTGGTATTGGGATGCTCATACATGTACGTTTTCTGTGGAACCATGTGGATATATTATTGGCAGCTGTTATTCTAGTTATTGTTGTTAAGACAGCTGTTGCTGCTGTGGTCATTAAGGCTTTCGGATATAGTTTCAGGACATCTTTCCATGTAAGTTTGTTTGCTCATTCAATGCAGAAAGAACATGTTGTTTTTACATAGTTTGTGCATACTTGCTATTTGTACATCTATGATATAGGTTGGAGTGTTGCTTGCTCAAATTGGAGAATTTGCTTTTGTTCTTCTAAGTCGCGCCTCAAATCTTCACCTTGTTGAGGTACCTATCTCTTTCTTGCCCTGTAAAAATGTACATGTTTGTGTCTTTGCATGTACGATAAAGTTTTTTCTTGTTTCTTTATGATTGATCTCATTACTTATCCTTGCATTATTCCTTTTAGAATCTTTATATAGACTGACATTTGACCATATTTTGTGCTTGAGTTAAGAATAAATATGTCAGATTATATGCAAAAATCATTTGAGAATCAAATATGCAAATTTAATACCAAAGAACTGGTCTAGTGTGAGTTGAAAACAACAACCAAGTGCATGGAGTTGTTTCTATGCTTTTATTACTATACTTGGAGGCCTTGAAGTTAAATCTGCTGTTGTTTGGAATTTGAAGTGGATAAGGGGCAGTGAGTGAATGAAGATGTCATATGCCTCTATGCAAGGTGGTTTTTGAGTGTGCTTTTTGATTATTTATTTGGGAAGCAGGAGTGCCCAGTGAGGGGAGGGGGGTTTCTACTCAGAAAGCCTCATTACGACTGTTTCTACCATATAGAAGAAAAAGAAGAATAACTTTTTGTGATGCTTCAGTAATGCATGAAATGGTTCAGCAACAAATTACATTTAAATGAGGTTTTTTTTGCAATAAAATCTCATAGCAGTAGCATATTTCTTTTGTTGCTTCCATTCTGACACTTTCTAATATCTTATATTTTAATTTTTTGAGAATGTGTTAACTTCATTATCATTGCAATTGTTTTCTTGCAATATTGGCTTGAATTTGGCTGATGCTGAAGGGAAAGATGTATCTTCTTCTTCTTGGAACAACAGCTCTTAGTCTGGTAAGTTTCTCTGATATGAAAACTACTCTTTGAAGCTTTATGGTATGCTTTTCTTTACCCCCCTTTCTTGGCTGCAAGCCTGCAACATTACTGGTCGCAAATTATGATTCTGCAGGTGACAACTCCTCTTTTGTTCAAATTGATTCCTAATGTGATGAACTTGGGTGTTCTTTTGCAATGGTTTCCCTCAGAGAGCAGCTCACAAAATGAGGTCTCTTTCTCTTCTTTCTGTTTTTATGCATATACATTATTCTCACATGTGCACCCTCAGCGTGTCAAGATCCCAAGTGGGAGTGGTGAATCCCACATTAGCAATCTAATAGAGTTCAACTGGGTATATAAGTTCAACTGGGCATGTAATTGTCCACACCATCTTTAATTTAAGATGTGCCTTCTGTGGGAAAAACTATGATGCCCAATGCGTAGAGGCGAACATACCTTGCAGAATGGTGTGGACCGTGACAAAAATGACAGATCTTTGTTTATAAGGTTAAGCCATCATGAACTATCATGAAGTTATCTACCTTTTTCCTCTGCTTATAGACTTCCATCAAAACAAATTTAAACCTGGATATGAGCATTTGTCTTCTTTTAGTATCTATAGTGATATCACTTCACCCATTGACTCTGTCTACCGAAGTTTTCATGCTACTCCAGGTGAAGATCCATATTAACAGAAAGTATTTAATAGATAGATTCTAGCTAAAGCGAACTTAAAGTATTTAATGTAGGAAGGCCTTTTAGTTGTTTTCAGCTTTAAATCAGAGTTGCATAATTGTACAAACGAAACCTTTGGTGTTTACTGAAATCAACATTGCATGGCAATCTTTTTCGATTTAAACATTCTCAAATGTTGAGCAGTTAAAACAGTAACTGCTTTTTAGAGAATATAGATTCATGTGTTTATATCATTTTATTTACTAATGTTTTGCAGGAGAAAGGTTCCATCATTGAAGCACATAACAGATTATTGTGACCTACCATGTTATGGTCGTCAGTTTATACTGGTGTTACACCATAGAGCTTAGTCATCTGCAAGTATTTAGGGTTTAATAGCACTACCAATATCATTGTTGGGGTTTCTGACAACACTTCACGGTGTCGGTTCCATTGGAAGTCAGCTGAAAGTTCTCTTGTACATTTATATATATTCTTTATTATTCTTTGTATATGATTTTGTATTTTGACCACTCACGAGTTCAATCTAATCCTTGTGTCATGCTGTGAGTTGCAACCCCTATACACAAATTACTGCTGGAGGGTTACTCGAGCTCGACAAAAATGAGTTACAGTCGATTATAATTTACAAAAGATGTCTCCTTTTGTGACAAATTTATGAATCTGTGCTGTACCCAGCTACATATTTCGATTGTACAAATTATAATAGGGGTGATTTGTTATTAGAATGTTTGGATTTTTTTTGAGATTTAATCTTCAGCAATGTCAAATATAAAAAAAAAAAAATCTACATCTTTATCGAGCTATATTTAACAAGGGTCATTGAGTTTGTTACAGTTTATAGTGATTTATAATTTTGGGTCAATTGTTATTTCAAAAAAGTAATAATAATAATAATTTTGAGTCAATTGATGACTGCATTTCTTTTATTTATATGCGAAGGATGTATATATAGTGTTGTAGTCATCTAGGGACTGTTTCAGATGCAGAATTCATTGAGCTGTCCGGTTGGCTCATTGTTTTGCTAGATTAAGCCTGCGGATTATTCAATTTTAGCTTTGCATTTTAGATAACAGATTTTGTAATATACATATCAGTTTTTAAATTTTCATTTGGTATTACCGGTGAAAGTAGTTTTTTTTGTTTAAAAACTGTTTTTACTTAAACATAATATTAAACTATAAAGAATTTTGACAAATCAAAAAACTTCTTAAATGATGAAAAAGTGCTTTTAAAATGAAAATTATTTTATTATCTCTATATTTTTAATATTTTAATAGTTTATATATAAATTTAAATATTTTAATTATTTACAACACCTTTTATTAAATACTTAAAAATTTTAATCGAATTTTTTTCACAATACCTTTTAAATATATTTTTTTCAATAAAAATAACAGTTTAGATCGTATCGAATTAGGTTTAATTTTTTAATATTACATAATATTTTAAAAATTTAAAATTCGATCCAAAACAAAATCAAATTTTTATTCAATCTGAATCAAATTTTACAATTCGATTTGATTTATCGATTTTTAAATTTTAAATTTTTATATATTATTTTAATATATTTAATAAATTTTGATATAAAATTATTATTTTTATTTCATAAAAATTTAAAAAATATATAAAAATTAAAAATATATAAAATTCCATTTAATTTAATTTTTTTTAATTTTTTATCTTCTAATTCAAAATCTGATTTAAATATAATATACACATTTAATATTTAAATTTAATCTAAATTAAATAAAAAATTAATCTAAACTAAATCGAATATTATAATTTTAAATCAATTTCTAATTTTCTTATTTTTTTTTCACCTTTACTTTTTTCGACACGCGTAAGAAATGCTAAACTAACTCATCTATTTTGGTTTTTCTGGTTCTTTCTTTCTGTCTTCATATTTTTTTAGATGGGTCTTGAAAACTTTAAAGCCCAACAGTTGATGGGCTTCAATGCGTTTCTATATAAAAATAAAATAAAATAACTTCTATTCAAAGAAAGAGCAAAGCAATGTAAATTTTAAGCTCGCTTGCAAACCGTTGATACTGTCGGCAGAAAAAAATAAAGAGGAAAACAAAATTCGATAAACGGCCAAGATGTTTCCACGTGGCATTCTAGAAAGATCGATGGAAAGGAGGGCCAGTACCAGAGCAGCGAATCTGAAGTCCCAGGTAAAAACAGGAAACCATAAACTTTTAGAAAATACCCCTCGCATGACTTTCCATTTCCCCACCATTCCGTAAAAGAGAAAAATGGCAGATCAACCTGTTAAGCATCGGTGCCAGCGAATCGGCTGCAACGCTACGTTCACCGAAGACGATAATCCAGAAGGTTCCTGCACATACCACGATTCGGTATGCCTCTCATTTTACCCATTCTAAATCTTTGTTATTCTTTTTTTCCTTTTTTTTTTTTTATAGCTTGTGATTGAATTACCAATTATCGGTGCGTTACATCACTTCAATACAACGACTTGATGTATTGACCATTTAATTGAAACATTCGAATAAAAAATCAGAATCTATTGAACCTCTTGTTGACCAATATTTTTAGTCTTGAAATGCGACAATTTGAATTTTTTTTTTCTTATAGATTACGAAGATACTTTTGATTTTTTGCTTGCATAGTTTAGACCTAGATTTGCTTAAAATAATGTTTCCTCATGTGATTTTCGGTTCCCAGTAATAACTTGGGCAAGTTTGCGTTATCCCTCTTCTTTTCTATCCTTGCAGTTTCGGAAATGTAACCGTGGATTTATGCGAAATGTTTTCCAAAATTTGACTGAATAACTTGTTCTTTTTGTTATTAATTGCAAAAGCTTATAGTTTTAACTAATTCTATTACTTTTTCTACAATGAGTGATAACTTTCAGCTTGTGTTTGTGGTTTATCCTTTTTTTTGTCCCTACTGGAATCAGGGTTACTAATCATAAACAGTGATGACTTTTACAGTGCCTGACATGATATTAGTGTTGTTTTTTTTTTTTTTTTTAATATGAATTTTGGAATGTCATTATGTCATGTGGATCAGGCTGACTTTTTTTTTTTTTTTTTTTGTTTATTGTCTTGCATGTTGGCTTGGTTCCGCTGCATGGGCAAATTTATGCAATCAGGCCGTAAATAGAAATTTATGAAAATAAATGGTTTTATTATTTTAAAAATATCCTATGCATCTTCATTTTCAGCTGATAACGCAAATTTAATTTCTTTTTCCAGCCTATATTTCATGATGGAATTAAAGAGTGGAGTTGTTGCAAAAAAAGAAGTCATGATTTCAGCTTATTCCTAGAAATTCCAGGGTATGTACCTGTGTTGATTCCTTTAGGTCTTGGACTATGATTCATGCTGCTGTTCTTGAGTAGGTAATATAGGAAGAGGAAGTTCAATGCTTGATAACTTTAATCATCTATTTGCATCTAGTTAATATTAGTTTCTCTTCAATTTTTTTTTTACTGCAGATGTAAGACAGGTAAGCACACAATCGAGAAACCAGTGTTAACTAAGCCAGCTGCTTCGAAGAACTATCCAACTTCTAGTCCTGCTTTTACTCTTGCTTCCACTCCAACATCAAAAGAATCTTGCGCTAGGTGTCGTCAGGGTTTCTTTTGCTCTGATCATGGTATCAGTGGCTCTTTCTCACTCCAATATTTTAGACTATCAGCAATTCATGTCTGATTTACCATATTAAAAAAATTTGTCATTTAGGTCTCTTATTTTCATGGATATAATCTTAAATAGGGTACAATGGCACATTATGATCTCACTGAGAAAAAGCTTAATATGTTGTTATATGGGCATGGTATCAGTAGCTCTTTCTCACTTACTGTTTTAGACTATCAGCAATTCATGTCTGCTTTACCATATTAAAAAATAAAAAGTTGTTATTTAGGTGTCTTATTTTCATGGATATGATCTTAAATAGGCACAATGGCACATTATGATTTTACTGATAAAAAGCTGAATACGTTGTTATATAGGTACTCCTTTTCCTTGGTCAATATACTAACTTCATGTGTCAAGTGGTTAAAAGAAATTTGCTAGTGCATCATCCTTCTCTTATCTTTGGTGAGAGTAAATGCCATTTTTGTCTTGAGAGATTGGCAAGTCATTTAATTATCTCTCAAAATTAAATATTTTAGTTTGTAATTTTATTGTGTGGTAATCTTCCAACAATAATACTTGCTGCAAAAGGAAACTATTGGAGTCTTTGATTCAAACCATGGTTTCCTTCAGAAACCTGAATACGATTAATGGTTGGTTTCCAAGGAAAGCTGAACTTTCACTGGGTCATGTTGTTCAGTTTTGAGGTTTACTTTTTGCAAGCGTTAAGTGATAATATCTGAATATTCTGGATATCTTAGAAGTTGAAGTCATTAATTATTTATTCTAGTAGGGAAAATAATTGATCTTGTTCAGATACGTTGCTATGCAATCATATATAGAGCTGAAGCATGTTACTGTACTTTGTAGGTTCACAGCCCAATGAACTGAACTCTACCCCAGCTGCACTGGCTGAGGGCAGTGCAGATTTTCAGGGGTCTTCTCCTCCACCAAAGAAGATAATTGATATAAACCAGCCTCAGACTTGCAAAAATAAAGGATGTGGTAAAGTTTTCAAAGAAAAAGATAACCATGATACTGCATGCAATTACCATCCTGGGCCTGCTGTTTTCCATGACCGAATGAGAGGGGTAAGCAATAATCTTTCGTTATGATGAAATGTTGTTAGTCATTACAATATTTTAAATATTGTTAGCATGTCCTTTTCCTTTTTACCAACCTTTATTGACTCCCTATCTCTTTGCAGTGGAAGTGCTGCGATATTCATGTAAAGGAATTTGATGAGTTCATGACCATTCCACCATGCACCAAGGGGTGGCACAATGCTGAGCCAGTGTCCTAGACCATAGGCACGAGGAATGAGTTCCTGTTATATTAAGAGGTTTCCTTTTTCTTTTCTTCTATTATTTTTCTGAGGGAGGTGGGGTTGGTTGGTAACTTGAACATTCCCTCCCTCACATGAACACATGCTCTACATTTTTAGATTACGAACAGCAACTGCAATCTAGGATGAATTATCAATGTGTTGGAACTGTTTTGCACTCATCTTGCGACTAAAACGTTGAGCCTATTGACCGTTGTGATTGTGGTATATGGACGTGCTACATTTTTGAAATAGATTCATAATGTGAAGTCATGTTCATGTGCCGGTTCCGCCATCTGAAATTCAATAGGTTACACTATTGAACTTTATCAAGTTTCCAATCTGCCAAGTGCGGGCTTTATTTTCAAAGCGGTCAGGCTGTGGCATGTCCGAGGTGACCATGGATCATTCGACCTTAAAAGACCAGGCCGATAAAGCCTGGATTTGCGAAGCCCGTAAAGATGGAAGTTCTTCATTTTGTAGTAAAGATAGAAGTTCAACATTTGGTGGTCTGATGTAGTTGGTGTTAATTTGGTTAGACTGGTTAATTTTGAAGTGAATCGAAATATTTAAAATTGAATTAATTAAATTTTATTATTTTATTTTTGTTCATCAAATTTATTCGAAAATTAATCATCCAATTAAATTTGATTAATTTTGTTAATTTTTTTAGTTAATTGAATAATAAATATATTTAATTTAAATTATATTTTAAATTATAATTTTATTTTATATTTAAAATAAATTAAATAAAATCATTCAATAAAATATTAAGGTAAAAATTATAACATTTAAAATAAAATAATTTATTTTATGTATTTTTAGTTCTATATTCGAAATTTATTATATTTCAATTAAAATTTTTGTTAATTTGATTTGAGTCAAATTAATTGGAAATGGAAAATTTTTTAAAATTATTTTTTTAATAAATTAAAATTAATTTAATAATTAATCTATTAATTGAATTAAATTAATTTGATTTATTAATTTAATTAAAATTAAATTTTGAATATTCATAAATAACAACAGTAACTTTCAACTTTCAAATGAAAGAATAAAACAATGAAATTTGGTCTAACCTGGTTATAACGTACTTGGGTCTTAGTTTATTACACATCAAACCCAAATCTCAATTATGTCCAAAAGTAGAGGAGCGCATACCAGAGGCAATTACCACCAATAATGGCTTCACGGGTCCTATGAGCGTACACAAAAGGATTATTGCCTCCTCCGCTCCGCCCCGGATATGAATAATAAAATTTAAATAATTTAATTTATTTATTAAACCAAATTTAAATATTTTTATATATATAATTAAAGTAATTTATGAACTTAATCAAATTTTTATATTTTAATATATTTTTATAATTTTAATTAAATAATATTTTTAATTTAAATTTAAATATAAATAATTAAATTTTTATCGAATATAAAAATTAAAATTATTTTTATATATTAATCAAATTTAATTGAATAAATTTAAATAATTTAATTTTTATTTTAAATTAAATTTAAATTAAAGTAATAAAATATAATCGAATTCAAATTTAATTTTAAACTAAGTTGAAGCTCGAGTTTAATTCGAATCAATCTCAATGGATTATATCCGTACATTGGCCTCTCACTTGCCTAACCTTCACTCTTTCTCAAACGGCAAATTTCTCCTCTCCCGCAGGTCATGACCCTGACCCGCTCTATCCAACACCTCAACCCAGAACTAGAAGTTCAACTCCGAAAACCCACCGGAGCGACCGCGGCTCGATTGGACTGGTTCGCAAAACCGAACGACTCGCCGTATTATATCGAGTTGGATAAGGCCTCGGAAATCCGTATGATAGAATAGGTAACCCGGATGAGTTTATCCAGCTTGGCTTGTCAGAGAATAGATTAAGCATTGCTTTTAAGTTTTAAACATAGTTCTATAGCGTGGCGTATATTAATTGTAATTGTTTATTTTTTGTTTCTTTCTTTTAAAATTTTTTTTCCCAGTTGTGTTTTGATTTAATTGAGAAATGGATGTTCGATAATGGGAAGAGAGGATGGTGATTTGAGCATTAGCGTGATTGCCACTTACCATCCTTTTGATGGAATAATGGAACTCAAACTGGTAATTTCGACATCTCTATAATTCTTTAAAAAAATTTTATTGGTTTTATTGAACGTTTAACATTTTGGAACAATGGATCTTTAACATTTTAAACCTTCCCTCTAAAGTAATCACTTAAATTGTTGCTTTTTGGAATGAATTAGATATTTGGGGTTGAATTATTTCTTGTCATTCTATGGGTGAAAATGTTATCAATCATAAGTTAAAATATTCATTGGGAATAATGAGCGATTTCTTAGAACTTTTGTGTATCATCTTTGGTGGAAAAGAGAGGTTAAAATGTGTGGAGGGATACAAATTTGCATGTTTTCCTGTGTTAATTGTTATCATATAAGGACACATGGAAAATGAATAAATCTAATTGGTTTAAGAGCTTAAGAATCAGAGATGCTATGTAAGAACAATTTCTTAGTTTAGCTTTAAACCAGTGAATGTTGTCAAAATCTGATTATGGGGCCCAACATTTTTTGGGACTGTGAGATGGTTGCAAACTGAATATTTGCATTTGTATTTCATAGACTGTTGAGTCTTTCTATAATGGAGCTAACTTTCATATCTTTTTCTCACATTCATTTATATTGGTGGTGGAGATTAAGAGATGTGGGGCTATGATGGAAGCAGTATGCTTTTGTAGTTTATCCTTTCGATTATCACGTTTAGCAACAATCATTTTATACATAAAGAATTAGACTGATGCACTGGGAATGCCTTTGAGACTGTCTGGTGTTATTTCTATTTATTCTGTTATTTGGATTTTGCAAGCTATGGCAGGTTTTATGTCTCGTGTTATGGGAGGAGCTGTCTCATTTGAACTTTCACAGATGGTTTTAACTGCTAGTGTATCTCCGGCAATTGAGACATTATGCTTCTGCCTAGCAGATCATGGAAATGCATTTCTTGTTCCCACACCTTATAACTATTTGACCTTCGTTCCGAGACTTTATATGATTATAAATACTCTTTTCTGAACTGGAAAGCACTCCCCCCTCCCAAAAAAAAAAAAAAAACACGCACACGCACAAACAAAAGGGTATAGTAAGAAAGAAAGGAAAAACAATGGTCCTATTAGATTAATTAGAAAAAGTCTCTGCAGTTTTGACAAGGATGTGAAATGGCGAACATGAGTGGAGCTAATGCCTGTCCATTGTCGCAGAACTGACAATTTCATGTTTAAGTATCACTGCACTTGATCAAGCATTCAACCAGACAAGAAAATGAGGAACAAAAATTCAGGGAATTCTCCTTTCATACCTGCAAATCCTGTTGGCAGTCTACTTTCTCAGAAGATGTTTTATGATCTTTTGGACTTTGCTCAAGAAAAGATTATCCACATCATATCAGATGAAATATTTGCAGGGTCTATGTGTGGGAATGAAGACTTTGTCAGCATGGCTGAAGTTCTTGATTCAGAGGATTTTGATAAAAACAGGGTTCATATAGTTTATGGGCTATCAAAGGACCTCTCTCTTCCAGGATTTACGGTTAGAATGATCTATTCATTTAATGAGAATGTTTTGGCTGCTTCTAGAAAGTTAACTAGGTTTTCTTCTATTTTTGCTCCGATCCAAAAGTTATTAGTTTCAATGCTTTTGGATACAAGATTCATTGAGGAATATATTGAGACCAATAAAAAGTGGATACAAAATATGCGTGATTTATTTGTGGCTGCTCGGGAAGTATGAGGCATTAGATGTGCAGATAGCAGTGCTGGCTTGTATTGTTGGGCTGATATGAGCAAATTAATCCCCTCTTACAGTGAGAAAGGGGAACTTGAGCTATGGGATAAGCTATTGAATGTGGCTAAGATCAATGTAACTCCTGGTTCAGCTTGCCATCACATAGAACCAGGATGGTTGTCAGGTGGATATTCCTGTAGTTGTGGAATGGACTAGAAAAGTTGCTGATAACCGTACATCATGCAGTTGAAAATACTTTATATCTTTTAAATTCAAGCTAATTGCATTGATCACTGGTAGGATTTCTGTGTCATAGATATTCCTTCTGTGGCTAAACAAGAGGGTTTAGGCATGCACAATTTCTAGGTTGGATCTTCAACATAGATGACTCCCTTGAAGTTCTTGCAGCTTAATTATAACATTGTTACATTCCAGGCTTGTAAAATCATTTACATCCTAATTTTCTGAAGCAAGACTAATGATTTTGAAGTTCTTGGTGTACTGTTTTTAGGGTGGTCTTGAACAGTAAAGCCGATTGAACCTCTTGGCCTCTTCTACAAGAATTTCAGTCTTGGTTGGAACTTCTTCAATTGCAATCCTTCGATCAATTTGATGCCAGTTCCAAAGATGCAGCATCCAGGAGCTCTTTCCTTAAGAAATTCCTTTCATAGTTTCATCCAAGCAAGAGTAGAATGTCATTAGCAGATCTTGAGCAAAGTAGTAGATAATTAGAAATACAACTTTTTTGTTTCTATGCTAGTTCCAAAAGGGGATGGTTTTTGGACAAAAGAAAAGAAAGATCATTTGAAATGCATAATTTTTTGCTCCTTTAATGAAAAAGCAGTTTTGTTTTAGAGTTTAGACATACGTCCCAGTTGTTCTATAGCAGCTTAATCAGGCAATAGTAATGGCAAAACAAGGAACGGGAATATTTAGAATTACCATTGATAGATGCTTCTCTCTTATTTGAACAGCCTTTCTTTGATAACTCTTCCTTCTGCTCATCATTATCAACTCTCCTAGTGTTGGTGGCCTCCTTATGACTACAGTGTTATTATTCCCACAATCAAAATCACTTTGTGCATGAGACACCTGGTCATGGTACCTGACCTTTTCAAGGAAACCAGAATTAGGTGGAAGCAATGGAAAAAGGCGTTCCAAGAAAGAAGCCCCTACAAGGCTTGAAGTGCTAGTTGCATAGCTGCTTGTACTACTTTCAGTATCCGAAGCTGGTGAGGGAGGTGTTTCCAGATAACTACTGTTATCTGTCTGGTAAGTTTTCTGCACTGGAACAGCAGTGGAAATCGCCGTTGATGCTACAAGGCAATTTGCCAAGAGGGATGGAGCTGAGCTAAAGGAATCATCTGTTTCAAAACCAAATGCTTCGAGATCCATTTCAAACACCACTTGTTGTTCATCACTGCCATCACTTCCATCATCATTGCTGTTGCAGCCGTTAAAATAGGCTGGAGAGTATACTGGAGGTGGAGGCAGAGTCATGAGCATTGCTGATGGGGGCACAGCTGCTGGTTCCACCGGAGGCTGGGAGAAGCTGGGTAATGGTGTACCGGGCTTTTCCTCCCAATTAAAGGGAACTGAGGCTATAAGCTTGATTGGAGTTGGAGGTGGTAATGTTGTAGTAACTGAAGAAGCTGTTGGTTTCCAATCTTTCTTTGCTATTCCTGGCCTCACTTCCCAAAGGAATGGAACTGAAGGTGGCTGCCTGATTTTCCTTTTGTTAGAATGTCCTGTGGCTTCCTTCTCTGCCATTCCGAAATAACTCCAATGGTCCGTTCTACATTAGACTTTGTATGCAATCTTTTCCTATATATTGTTGGTGCTAAGTGGATTAGAAGAGTTTGCTACAATACGAAACCTCCGAACTGCACCATTCCTGAGCTTGAAAAGGTTTGTTCACCTGCTCTCTGTATATCTCGTGTCAAAGAGGGATTTGAGAATTCAGAGCACCTTGGTTTTGGATTTGGTCGGTCAAACTGCGCTAAAAGTGGTCGTACTAACTTTATTCAGCATTATTACGAGTTAATAGATACTAATTTTAGTTTCAGTTTTGTGGTTTAAAGGTTAGGAACATTAATTTAAGAAACAGCCAATGCAAAATAAAGATAGGCCCCGAGACCCACAACTTGGCACTGATTTGTGAGTTACAGACTTAAGATGAAAAACATCAATGGCATCCATTTTTAACCTTGCCACCTTTGCTTCTATGTTCCCTCGGATGGGCGTTCATGATCAACTAAGATATAATCCACAAGCACGAGAGAGACCTAAAGCCCCTTGCATTATTCAACATGCCTTGCCTGTTCTATTTACGCGTCTCAGTTTTCATTTCATGCACTCCCATTGTATTTCACATAAAACCCTAATTCATTAAGAGACTTAACGTTTGCTTCAGCGATGAAAATTTGATTCCCTGCTCTTCCAAAGGGTGAGGATCATGCCTGTTTCCTAAAACTTCCATCAAGCTGCTGCGGCAGCCACTGGTGGACGCTAGCAGAGAATTCGTCCACAGATACGCTGGCTGGCTTCGAGATTTTATTATTAAATAACCTAAAGATAAGGTAATCCATTTAAGACGAATATTTTATAAAGTAAGAAAAAGAATTCATGGAATGGGGGCGGCGCAAATTTGTATCATAAGATGCCCATCACATGTCATCTCTAACAATCTTTTTGGATATTATTAGAAACCAATCGCTTGTAGCAGATGGGATATCAGGGGCCATAAAGAGGAGACGAAAGAGTGGGAAAACTGGGAGCATCCACTTAACCTATAATTTAATTCAATTGGTATATGCCATCAGAGAAGTATTATTCACGATTCGAATTACAACGTTTACGATCTTTTCTCATATTTTCCTTCTCTTCTCAGGATAAGACTTTGTATGTAAAAAAATAAAAATAATAAAAAAAAAAGAATATTGATTAAGTTAGTAAGAATGCGAGCAATCCTCTTTGATGGATGATTCTATAAATTGAATGCAAATCTTTGTTAAAAACCGTGATATGCTGTAATCTTAGAATTTGATAACCTCTTCTTACTTAAATTTTTTTTTTATCAAAAAATTAAGAACATTTATGAGAAAAACTAAATCTTAATTAGTCAATCGTGAAACTATGAGCTGTACAATGTCAATATGAACATAATATAATGAAGATGCCACGAGAGGAGGAATTTGTGCTAGCTAGATCCTTTATGAAAATTAAAAGATTAATAGCATTCGTAGTATTTAAATTTTATTTTAATTTTTAATTTTAAAAAAATTCAAATCCAATCCTCAATTGCCTAAAATCGTTTTATTTTATTTTATTTTTTCTATGAAATCATCTAATTTGACATTAAATTTTAATTGATATCATATTAATGACAACAATTAACGTCTCACATAACAGAGAGAGGGATCAAAATAAAATTGCATTCAAAGTTTAAGGAATAATGATATTACAATCTCAAATTTTTATATTTTAGATGTATTATAAAGTATTAAATTTAAAATATATTTTTAATTTTTATTGTAATATAATTTATTAATTAAATATTTTTAATAGAAAATTAGTTTTTAAAATTAAAAATAATTTAAAATTTTCTAAATCCTTTTGAAAAAATTTCATATCATTTTAAAATATTAAACAAAAATTTCTATATCAGTTTTAAAGAATTGATTTATTAATCTATTCATAATTTTTTTCTATTGAAAAATTTTATTTTAAATATATTCTTTATTAAAACTTTATATTTATAAAAAGTAAAATATTGATAATTTAAACGGCCATTATCGTTGCTGATTCAATAAGGGAAAGAAATCAGGTTACTAAAAATAATATTTTTATTTTATCTAAATATAAAATTTTTAATAAAAATTAAATTCAAAATGGACTTTTTGGATAGAAAATATATTTTTTAATCGATTAATTTCTTTTTAAATGAAATGAAAATTTTTAATTAATATTTTAAAATGATATGTGGTTTTTTATTTAATTTTTTATGCTCGATATAGAATTATTTATTTATTTATTTATAAATGTGTAGAAATTTTTAAAAAGGATTTTGAATTCTTTAATTTAATTTTAATTTTTTAAAATATATTTTCTATTAAAAATATTATTTTACTAATAAATCAAATCATAATAAAAATAAAAAATTATTTTAAATTATAATATGTTATAAAATTATATGAAATATAAAAATATTTGAAATATAGGAATATTTTTTAATTATTTTTATTTTTTCTTTTTCCTTCTTTATAAAATATATTTTACAAAATATATTTGAAAAAAAGAAAAAAAAGATATGTAATATTTTAATAAAAACCCAACTAGGCTTTTTTTTCCCTTTTATTGCTACATAAAAATAAATCCAACGAGGCTTGAAAGAGCACTTGAACTTCAATAATAATGTTATTAATTAGATGACGAATAGTACACCAAATGCTTTACTAAATTTGGGGAATTACAAAATACCAATTTTTTATAAAAACTTACCAAAAAAAACCAAAAATATTTTCTATTATGTAAATTTATTTTAATTTTATATTGTTTAATTTGCCTAAAGTATAAGAATCTAGTAAGTATAAGCTAAGTGTTTCATTCATCATGGTCCATCATTCGTCGCCAAGCTCTATATTAATTATCTACTGTATCCAAAAACAATGTGTCTAGATCTAATAATTCGTATTTTTATATCGTATTTGATATATATAAATTATACGAATTATTAAAATACGAATATAACATGAATTATAAAATATATTTAACTCATAAATAAAAATATGATACGTTTATTATATTTATTATACGTGACACGACACGATTAATACATCTATAATTAATTCATTTAAATATGACATAAATAAATACGAATGATAATATACATGAGTAAACACAATTAATATGAATGCATATGAATAGACACGATTAATACGAATATAAACAAAAATATGACTAAAATAATAAATAATTATAAACTATATATTATTTACAACTTAATAAACTTGACATATATTAATATAAAAAAGTACTTATATATTAAAATAATAAAAAAATTTAATACCCATTTAATATATGTTACATAACTATATTAACTTTTAGTATCAAATTCGAAATGATAAACTTTTAAAGATTAAAAAATAAAATAATAATTCATAGGATTAATATTAATATTATATTTATATTGTATTTATATTATTAATATAAAAAATAATTTTATAATAATTATTAAATAAGTATCATAATTAAATACGTAAAATAATTTTTATATGATATTAAATAACTAATTAAGTATCATAATTAAAAAATTAAAAATTAAAATAATCTTTATATGTTTTATTAAATTAAAATAAATATAAAAAATATGTTAAATGTATGCTCATATAACAGAATTAAATTAAATGTATTATTCATGTCATATCATATGTTCAGATATGTCAACACGTATAAGACACGAATTGTATTGTATTGAAATTCGTATCGATACGAATAAATATAAAATACATTTAAATATATATATGTATAATTTTTTCATATCGTTTTTATATCGTATTGCTAAATTATATATGAAATTATCAAATTTAAATGAGTCGATAATGATGAAATACAAATAGTATTGCTCTTACACCTTGATTCCATGTAGTCACAATATTTATTATATTATATTTTGTCTTAAGTTTTTTATTATTTTAGTAAATATTTTAATATTAATTTTTCAACACTTAAATATCCTTTTTATATTTAAAAATTTTTTTGACAATTTTTTACATTTTAATATTAGAAATTATGAAATATTAAATTTATAAAAAATTAATGTTATATACTAAAACCAAATTTTATTTTTTAACTTTGTGAAAATCAATATAAAACTAATGATTTGGGACAAAAAATATGGGATAGAGTTATATGAAATTTCATAAGTGAAATTCGTGAAATTTTTTATTAGAAATGAGTAAATAAAAATTAAAATCGATAGATGAAAAAAATCTTATCACATAAATCAAGCTTATAAATTTTGAAAAAAATTTAATAAATTTTGATATATTTATTAAATTGATGTTTATAATAAAAATATTAACTGAATTTTTTTTATTGAATAAATATCGATCAAATTTGAATTATAAATAATATTTTTAATAATTTTTTGTATATTATTAATTTTCACATTACATTCTCTCAATCTATTAGTTTGAATTTTTTTATTAAAGTTTTTATTTACTCTTTTTTTAATAAATAATTTCACAAATTTTACCTATAAAACTTCATGTAATTTTTGTCTCGAAAAATATATATCTCACCTACTAGCTTGCTCCAATTTGTTTATATCTGAAATGACCTTTTTGGAGAAAGACTAATCAAAACACCATTTCATAAATTTAAGAGATCAACAAATAGGATTAAAATAAAAGGAATATCTATAAGACCTGATTTATGAAAGGCCATGCAATATTGTGAAATGTCGCTCAATTCATGTCATTTACATTTATACATCTATAATATTATGCCATATACATATCAGGGCTTGGAATTGCAAAACAAACCTTTGAAAGATCTGAAACCTCATAAGTTCAATCTAAAATAAATCATGATACAAAAATTGCAGAAAATAATAATTAAAGCCCAAAAGAAAGAAACCAGAAAGGAATTAAACCCATCTCTCTCCTTAGCTGGAACTTTGCAAATTCATCGACCCATTAAAGTTGCTACACTCTGACAAGGCCTTTGCAGTCATTTCCCTTTCGAATCTCCGAATGTAATTCAAACCGGCCATCAGCAGCTTAATGATCGCTGCTTCTGTCTTCATTTTATTTCCAAAGATTAGAGTTTGCAAAAGAACATTTGTTTTGGGCATCATGTTCTGCTGCTCAAAGCTCCTTTCACTTTGCCATTTGATCATGTTGTGTGCCAATGGTGATAACTAACCCAATATCCTTCCCAGAGATGTTCTCATTTAAGAAAAAATAAATAAGATAATAGAAATAATAATAAAAAAATTTAGTTTTGAGTGTGAAAATTACTTTCTTAAAGATAATTTTATCTTTAAAATATAATAAAGCCTCAAAACTCTTTAAGTAGAAGTAGTAAAAATGGTTATACTAAAAGATTTATAATGAACAGATATAAATTTCTATTTAAATGGTTATAACATTTTATATAATCGAGACATTTATGAATAATAATCTATTTATAGTCAAATAGTTATGACTATTTGTCGTATGATAATTATTTGTGTTCAAATATAATTATTTAAAATATAAATAAAATTAATACAAAAATTAATTTTATTCATCAATAATTAAATCTTTTTATTCAATGTAGGATGCACCACATTCTAAACTATCAACAATCCACCACATTATGTTCAAATAAATATTATGAATATAAGAAGGTATCTCTTGATTTAAACCTCCAATTAACGTATATATCATAGAATTCTTAAAAAATTGATAGTGTCTACAAATTAAACCTCAACTCTTAGTATTAAAATTAAAGATATAACAAACATAATACTTATTCTTCTATCAGAGGTTTATAATCGCTTTAGCACTATTATGGCCATATACTTATTTTATTCATAAATATTTACAATAGAAACCCCAAATTTTCTTGTTGAAGTGGCACTATTTCTATATTTATATAAGTAGAGTTTTTATTATATCTCCATTGTTTTAAACATTTAAATAATAAACTCTATTAAGAGTATAAAAACTCATCCTCTTCAAACAATGGATCACGCTAGTTTTTAATATTTGAATAGATTTTACTAGTGCTTAACAAATACATAACAATAACTTATTTTTACTCAGTAATCTTTGTAATTAGAGGTTACTAATTCAAAGTTGGCTTCCCATTTTAAATCTATTCTACTTGTAGTACTATTAACAAAATATCTTGAAATTCAATTTTCTTTTATGGTAATTACCCCAAATGAAATTGAATTTCTAATATAATCATTTCAGGCTAATATGTCCAAACTTTTTATTTTGCATATCATTTATATGCTCTAGACATTGTTATCTCATTCTTGTCATTTTAAGAAATAATTGGTATTGGTTGTTGCCACAACACTATACTCATAAATTTCAACCATTCAATTTCCATATTTTTATAAATCTTTAATACAATTATATTTCTAGTACAATTGGATAAATTCAATGAATAAACCAAGTCATTTTTGTCCTTTTAAGATTTTTAAAAATCTTTTTATGATTTTACTTTTATAAGTGTACTAAACTTACTAGCTTGTATAATTTGCTCATAAAATTATACTTAAAATCTTATAACACTGTGATGGTGAGTTTCATTTCTTTTGATTCTTATCATCCCACCATGTGAAAATATGCATTCTTTTATTAAAGAATGTCCCATTAAATTACCAAGATATCTTATATACTCAATCAAGTTGCCATTTCATTTATCCTTTCACTACTAGGTGATTTTTTTTTTTAAGTAGGAGACTTCCAAATCTACTCTTAGTGAAAGATAATTAGTAAATATTATATATCTTGATATTTATTTTCCTCATAAAAGTTCCAAAACTTTTATTTAAACTCAATATAAAAGTATATATTAATAAGAATAATATTAAATATAATCATTCTTAAATTATTTTTTTTTTTGTAAACTCATGCTTTCTATAGTATCTTTTTAAAACTTTCATGCCATATAATGAAACTTATGAATCTATTTCATCATGGACACTGTTAACCATTTTATTACCATGAGCAAACCCATGTCCATCACCCAAATGGGTTAAACAGCATTCACCTTGCTATAAATGTTTTTTATTCACAAAATATTTGAATCACTATCTCAAAACTTTTAATAAAATCATGAAATGTAAATCATTTATGCAAGTCATGAATTAGACCATGTACATAACCAAATATTAGCAAAACATGATCAAGATTGTGGCATCAATTTTAGCTTATGGCAATTCTAAGCCAACCACAATAATCAACATCATACCTTAAATCATGTAGATTTTGTTATTAAGGCTATCTCATTTATACTTATGACTTTTAGTGAAAACTAACTGTCTCAAATGTTATCCACAAGTTTCTGATAGACATAATAACTGTCCAATTGCCAATTTCAAGTTCATGGCTATTGAAAACCTCAAATTTCAAATACTTTTACAATTATTTTGTGATCAATATATTTAAATCTAGATCACCATACCAAAGCAAGTCATGAAACATGATTCCAAAGAATCATTATGCATAAAATAGTATCATTTGGTCTAAACTTATAACCATTATATAACACATTTCAATAGAAGATTTTATTTTCATCAAATAGTGCACTTGGTTATAAAAGTATATGCTTTTCCGTCACACTATTTTGCCTTTGACTAAAAAATTAATCATAGAAATCGTATATGATTTTTTTTTAATTTTTAAGTCAAAATCACTTTTTTATTGATAATAACATTTGTAAAATACTCTAACCTCTTCTTTTATAAAGCCCATATAAATTCATGTGTCCAATAATGAAATGGGTTAAATAATTCTAAAATCATAATTTTGCTTAACCCCTTAATAACATGGACTTTATTTAGGAATGTGTTATCTTTTCATTCTTTTTCTTGGTTAAAATATAGTTTAACTTTTTCAAGTGTAATGCTTTCACAATAATAATCCATAATCATCGAGTGATTGTGTCATACCATGGATAAACTACAATCAATTTAATAGTAATCTCATGTTTCAATGGTCTCTTTCAAAAACTCAAAATCCAAGATATGTGCAATTAATCAAAATAAATTTATGTTCTTCATAGCATGCATACCATGGTAATTATTCAAATATATGAGTATTTTAATTTTCATGAAACATATATCTTAACAATTTAAACAATTAGGTTTTATTAAAAAATTTTCAATGTCTTATATGGCAAACCATGCCCATGATCTTGATGTTATTACTAATTAAATGGAATTAAACACACACATTTGTGCCAGATAATATATGCTACAATTACACACAACTCTTACTGCAATTAAGATAGCAAGGATTTAAGGCAATAGGGTTTTTTTTTTTTTAGGGACTATTCGATAATAGTATACTTTAGTCATATTTCACTTCTAGCTTAAGGCCCATAAAATATATTGAAGTATTTCTAGTAATATCGTAATAGTTATAAAATATATACAGATGGATCAAATCAAGTTAGAGCACATACTTGGATTTGCATTATAATAATTTTTTTTTAAACACCTTGGTAGAGGTTTAATCGAGATTATTACAATCATATTCAGACATCAACATCAATGCAATTCAATAAATACTCAATTCAATGAATTTATAACATAAAATTTATTAATAAAAAAATACCTTATACTTGTTACGAAAATTTTGTTATCCCAAAAGAATTCAAGTGAATTGCTAATAAAACAAGCTAGGATATAATTTTTGTTTCAATTCGAAATGTCTTTTTGTCTACCATTATTCCCTTCAATCTTATAAACATGAATGTCTCAAAAGTCAATTTTACCAATTAATTTTTCCTTGTATCTTTCTCACATGAAGTATGAATTTCACATAATTGCCTTTAAATTGTTTAAAAAAATATATAAGAGAATAGAAATAATAGAAAAGAATTTTCTTTTAAGGCATAAAGAACACTTTTTAAAGGCAATTATGCCTCTAAGATACAATAAAATCTCAAAACTCTCTAATTAGAAGTAGTGAAAATGATTATACTAAAAAATCTATTTATAATGAATGAACAAATCATTCAAACGGTTGTGACCTTTTGCATAATCATGGCGTTTATAAATAGCAATCTATTTACATTCAAATAGTTATGATCATTTATCATATAATAATTATTTCTGTTCAAACATAATTATTTAAAATATAAATAAAATTAAATAAAAAATTAATTTTAATTTTATTCATCAATAATTAAATCTTTTTATCTAATTTGGAAAGTAACACATTTTAAACTACCAACAGATAATGCTTAATATCCAAAACCATAAACCTTTCCCCAATTTCTTTATTTCTAAGGTTTTGGTTAAGAAAAAAGCAATCTTACCTTAAATCAAAATAACCTTAGCTTTGCCATGGATGAAGGTGAAAAGAATTTTTGGTTGAGTCAAAGCTTTGTAACTCTAATTTAAGGTTGAACTCATATGGTTTTGTCAAATCTAATTGCTGGAAATGAGATTGGTAATGCTTAGGCTATTAAGTTTTTGTTGATTTGAAGAACATTGGAAAATGATTGAGATTTTTTTATGAAAAACAAGCAAGGCAAAGGAACGAAAGTTGCCAAAAGTTAGAAGAGTTTATGGATGAGGCAACTTGAGGAAAAATGAAAAGGTATTTTTTTTAGAAGTAAATTAATTAAACTAGAAATTTTTTCTCAAAATTATGATTTAAACTAATAGTTTATCATTTTAAATATGTAGACAATATTGCCACATCAGCAAAAAAATACCCTATTGGCTTATTGTGCTGAGTAATTCAATGTCTCACTTGAGTTGACGGTGTTTGTAATGCACTTTCTCAATTTGGTCAGAAAAAATCTTATATTATTACAACTCGATAACATTTAATCCTTATTCGTATAAAATAAAATGTTTAGTCTTAAATTAAGCAATGATCTAAAATGTTCAATCTTAAATTGAGCAATTAACCTTTTTTAGTCTATTTGGAAGAAAAAAAATACTTTTTTCTTAGATGTTATTTTGTTTTGTTTTTTTTTTCCCTACAATGAAGTAAGTTCATATCATAATTTTTTTTTTTTTGAATTTTTATAAGCATCATCTTTTTTCTTATTAGTTGGTTTTTTTGTGCACATTATTAATTGAGTCAAATCAATAACTTTATCAAAAGAACAATGTTTATTTTATCTTATCAATCTCCTGTTGATTTGGATTAGTTTGATTGTTGAAAATTTTTAGGCGAAATTTGAATGTTACTTCATAAAAATGATTTAATAAAAATTTTAACAAAAAGTCCAAATCAATAAATTGATGAAATTTAATATGAAGATCAATAATATATATAAATGATTAAAATATCATTTATAATTCAAATTTGATATATATTTATTCAACATTTAAAATTTAGTCAAAATTTTTACTAAAAATATCTATCTAAAAAATATATCAAAATTTATTATCTTTTTTTTCAAATTTTGCATACTTAATATATGTAACAAGACTTTTCAATCTATATATTTTGATTTTTTTTCCTTATTAGTTTCATGCCTCCATTGTTATGACTTAAAATGGCACACTTCTTTTGAAATTTTTATAATAATGTTAAAATTTGCTTTAATTAATTCTTTCATCATTTACAAAGATTTTTTTTCTCTTTAAAAATGCGATATCACAAGCAACCAAAGTGAGAGAAGGCATTTTTAATGAAATGAAATTAAAAAAAAAAGATAGAGACTAGAGCTACCTTTCACACTATTAAACTAATCTTGTTTTATATATAGAATGCATAACAAATCTACCTTAGTAAAGATATAGGCAAAAATGAAAAAAAAAAAGTAGGTGGAAGAAAATTTGACTAAACCAAAGAAGAGGTGATGCTTAATTTGAGATTAAGGAAATGGTGCACTTGAACTTTACCGGGATTGAATGAGATTAGTTGACTAATTGGAAGCAAAGCTAATGATGATGAAATTAACATCATTTGTGAAAAAAAAAAAGATAGTTAGTGTTTGTACCAAGCTCTGGTCCCTAGGTATTCTTGAAAAGGCAACAGAAAAAGGTGCTTAGACGTAAAGGTATAGAGTGTTCTCTATGTTTGCACTTTGACATGTAAATAAAAAAGAATAAGGTCAAAAAAAGAGTAATAGAAAGAAGATAGAGTGGTATGTGTTACCTTCATAGTGTTTGGACCTTCATATTTATAGATAAGTGATAAGAGACTATTAAAGGACAATAAAGACATTACTAAGTTGACTGGCACTGAAAATGTTACACCTACCTGACATGTCAAATTGATACAAATATCAAAATTACCTCTGATTGTCTGTTGAAAGCTTCTAATAAGAAAAAAATACTACTATGCCATATTGACAGCTAAATGCCCCAAACATTTTATCCCTTAATCAATTAGTCTAAGTATTAGACTACTTGACGTATGATTAGTACGCTCTACATAGATAAGGTAGGTAGAGGAAAATGACGTGACACATGATTCTTTGGAGCCAACGTCATAAAAGAGATTGATATCAAGAGATAAATAGCCAGGAGTCATCGTCTGATCTAGTGAGGGTCTGATCTTACGCATATGTCTTGAGTTGAATGGATGGTTGGTTTGAAGGTCATCAAGATGTTAATTGCCTAGAATGATCCAAGGTTAGTAATAAAATTTATTCGGTTGATGTGAGACATGTGTTTTATTCCAGGAGTTTGAATTTGGGTCTTTACTTTGAACTCTGGTGACAAGTTGGGCATCCGATCCATTTCAGGGAGTTACCCAATTTGATCGATTTGAGTTAGGATTTGTCCAGTCTAGTTGATCTAACCTAGGGTTTATCTGGTCTGGGTAATCTAACTATATTAAATAAAGAGATAGGTAGTTTGAGAAAAAAATTTTGGATAAAAAAATAAAAAAATGTTTGTTCATCTTCAATCTGATGCATGGCATGATCTATGCCATTCATCTGATTTTTCACACGGTATATAAAAGGTTGTTGGGGCTTCAGTTTTCTACATTTTTGCTTTTTTTACTCTAAATCTTATCTAAATTTTTTTACCTTAAAAGCTTTTTGGCCTTAAAGTTTTTTTACACTTTCTTCAATACGTATTTTTAATTATGTCTTCTAGTGTAAGTTTTAGAGAGGCCGAGAGTTACAAGGTAAAACCTAAATGGGTCAGCTCAGGCAAGATGATGATATATTCCATCAATCATCGAAAGTCATAATTATGAGAAGATAGCCTACTGGTTTAACTTGATGTCCAAGGAAAGGCAACAACAAAACAAAAAAAAAATGCTCAAGCAAAAAGAGAACGAATTCTGAGCATAAAGGAATTGTGTGCTCGGATAAATTTTAACTTGTAGAATCTACCACTTTTCTCTATCTCTTATGTTGGTCCCTCTTTTATGGTCGACCTTTCTTCATCTTTGACAGTTTTCCCTTTTGGGGTTCAATCTCATCAATTTTTTACTTATATTCTTTCCCTTATCGATGCTCTCATTGTCACTTCTATCTCATCTCAATCAATTCTTTGAGATCTCTTCCTCTCTTAAGGGGTTTTCATCTTTTTTTTTTCTTCTGGTGTTAAGTTACTTTCAGCTATAGTTTCACCTCAAAATTTTAATCTTTCTAACATGTCAAAGTCTTCTGTCGATAAAGATTTTGATGAGAAAGGTTTCAAAGAGGACTAAGAGAAAGAAAGTACCTCAATTAGGAAAAGTGAAGGCGAATAGGAGAATCTTGCAAAGTAAGATGAACTGATCGAAGTCTCTATATATACTCCTTATGATCTTAATATGATCCTCAAAGACGTGATGAGTGAACTAAAGGGCTGGGCAAATCCTAAAGCCTATCCTAACATGTGTTCAGTTCAACACTTTCGTGCTTTAGCGATGATTTTTTTTCTAAAAAAAGGTACAATATAATAATGTCGAACTTCTCAGATTGGGTCACTAATAGATTGAAGCCATATAAGCTGTTTGTGTATTAGGATTTTTTCATAGTCAATCACTTCATTCTTTATTTTTTTTAATTTTTAACTATTATAATTTAATTATCACCTAGCTCACCCTTAACTTTGTATGGTGCCTAGTTGTTTTCATCATTCTTTGTCAACATCTACTCATATTTTCTTTTTTTCTATTAAAATGTACCTTAATGATAAGAGGTGGTGTTATGTAATAGTTTGATCCAATAAGAAATTATTTGTCGATTGTCCAAGCATAATAAAAAATCGAAAGCTATTTTGTTTGTCTTCAAAAACAAAAAATAAATAAAAATGGCCAATTTGAGGTTGAAGTTATTATCGAGGTTGAGCCTAGGGAATAAGAAGTATGCCGGATGCTTTTATAGACTTACTGGTAGCTCTCTTCATCCTAAATCTATTAGATTACGATAAAAAAATAAAGTACATCTATAAAGGGAGCTCGTTATTGATGCGTACAGGCTGACCTCTTTTGAAGTAATAAACGAGACAAAGTATTGTGGTAGGTTTAAAGTAATCTTGTAGGATTTTATTTTAACTTAATTTTATCTAACTTTTATCTAACTAGTAGCTTGGTTTTACAAAGATGGCTACCAATGATGATTTTGACTTTGACTTGTACCAAGAAGGGCAAAAAAAAAAAATTCAACTTTGGGCCTACTTTTGTGAGGGGGATGAGATCGTTAACCTTTCACTGATCATTTTTTTATAGCCTGAAATACTAAGGCTAGGGCTAGTCAAGATCTCTCATCAACATCAACACTAGCACCGGCACTTTGTCTTACCAAAAAACTAAGAGTGGAGGTCTCCTTTTCTACTCTAAAGAATTTTAAGGCTAGGGTGTTAAAGCCTAGCTTGGAAAAAATTTGTACAAGCTGGGAGTGCACTCCTATTAATGACCTAATCCTTAACTTGACCATAGCAAAGAGGTTTGCAAAGTTATGGTCCCTCATCTTGGTAAGTACTAACTATTTTAGCTTAATTTTCTTATTATTTTTCATTTCACTAAGTCTAAGCTCGTTCTACATAGTCCAATAGAAATTACAACCTCAACTTTTAAAGAACGCTAGCTAGGCCTTCCACCACACCTACTTTACTATGGTTTATCTACTTAAGGCCAAGAAAGTTATGGTTGTCTTGATTGAAGAGCATAAGAAAAGCTCGAATACTCTGGGCAATGTCAGGTCTAGCCTCAGTACGTCACATAAAAAAAAAACGTTGAGCTGAGAAAAATGAATAACAAACTGACAGCAAAGCTAAAGATCATCTTAGTTGATAAAGCCTCCGCTGAGTCAATGAAAGAGTAGATTGAGCTTAAGCTCAACAATACTCAGGTTGAGATAGTAAGGCTGAGGTCTGAGCTAGAAAACAAGGAGAGAAAAGGAAAAAAATTGAAGAAAAATGATGTAGAGGAGTTTAGGGCCTTGAATAAATTCCTTCAAATAAAAGTAGAGTTCTTTTGAGAAAATGTCATGAGTGCCTTCTAGTTAGCCAAAGATGAGGTATAATTTAAATTTTTTGCCTTCAACATTGACTTCTTTGATATTAATATCAACAATATCAAATCAAGACCTCTTTCAAATTAGTTTAAAGAGGAGGATGAAAAGGAAAAAAATAATGACGATGCCATAAATGTTGAGCTTGAGGTCATTTTGGGTGACGAGCATAAAGTGAAAGAGGCTAAAGTCATCACTGTTGCTTCTGCTGATGAGGATATTGTTGCTACTGACATGTGATTCTTTTGTTTTTAACTTTTGTATATTTTTGCTAATCCATGAGGTTAGTTTTTGTAATGACCTCGAGTAGGAATGATTTGCTTGACATCTTTTGTACTTAACATCTTTTGTACTTAATAAAAAATTAAATAAAAACTTTTGTTCAATTCAGTCCAAGCTTTAGCTCATTCTGTATAATTATTTCTTTACTTGCACAAGTTTAAGCATGGTTAACTAAAGAAATTTGAGTCTGATTAATTGAATTGAAGATTTATGTAATCACTTGGATTAAATTAACTTAAGAATCCATCTAAGTTCTAGGTCAATTTTTGTTAGATCAGTTAGGCGTAAGCTCATTGAGCATAATTTAATTTCTATATTCAAATACAATATACAAGTGTAAGCTCAGTTTAGACTGAGCTATTGAAAGTAAGCTTTTAAATTATTTACATTCCACGTCCTTGAGAAATTGTTGCCATTCATATCTTGTAGTTGGTAGGTGGAGCCATGGACAATCTTTTTAACTACATATGATCTTTCTCAAGTCAGAGCTAATTTACCACCTTGGTCATCTACTCTTGAGGCTTTAATTTTTTTATGTACTAGGTCACCCTTCCCGATGTGCTTATGTAGAACCTTTTTATTATAATAACTGGCCACATTTTGCTGATAAGCTACTATCCATGTTAGGGTTATATCCCTATATTCTTCAATGAGGTCTAGGTTAGCCCTAAGCTCTTTTTCATTTTCTTTTTCTAACACTAATTAGTCTTTCAAGCTTGAAAGGTTGATCTTAATAGGTACCACGACCTTTATCTCAAATGTCAGATAAAATAGAATTTCACCTGTTGGTACCTTTGTAATTGTTCTCAAGGCCTATAGCACCCCTGGTAGCTCATTGGCACACTTTTCCTTTGCTGCATTAAGTATCTTTTTCAAAGTTTCTAATATTGTCTTGTTCATAGCTTTGGCCTGTCTATTGGATTGAAGGTGGGCAACCAACATGAACCTAAGGTCAATGTGAAGGTTTGAACACCATTCCTTAAACCTCAAGTTTTCAAATTATTTGTCGTTGTCTATTATTATGGATGGAGGTAAGCCAAATTTATAGACTATATTCTTTGATATAAATTTCTCAACTTGGGCCTCTATAGTAGTGGCCAAGGCCTTGGATTCAAGCTATTTTGTAAAGTAATCTATTGCTATTAAGACAAATATCTTTTGGCCTATGAATGGGTGAATGGTCTAAGAAAGTCCATTCCTCACTCATGAAGAGCCATGAACTGATGATAAGGGTTAGCTTAGCTAAAGGGAGATGTTGCATGTGAGCAAACTTTTGACATTTATCACATCTTTTTACTAGTTCAATTGCATCCCTTCTAATAATGAGCCAATAATAGCCTTATCTAAGCAAGTTGTTAGCTACTGGCTGAGGTTTGAGGTGGGTTCTGTATATTTTTTCATGAATTTCTTATAAGACATAATCTACTTCTTTCTCATCAATACATCTTAGATAAGATAGACTAAACAATTTTTTGTATAATTTTTCCTTAATCATAATATACTGAGGAACCTTCTTTATCAAAGCTTTAGCTCAAATTCTTTCTTTAGGTAGTGTTTCACTGGCCAAATATGCCTTGATCTATTTCATCCAGGGTTTTTTTTTTTATGATCTATCTTATGAGCTTATCTTCGATGCTTTTTTGTGTCAACTCTTTTATCAAGACTTGGTCTAGACTTTCTGTTATTATTCTTAAAGTCAACTTAGATAAAGAGTCTGTTAGCAAATTTTTTGACCTCGATATTTTCTCTACCTCAACCTTCTTGAAGTTAGCCACTAAGGCCAATTCTTTATATATATATTTTTGAATTTCATCTTTTTGAGCTCTAAATTTCCTATTTATTTAGCCGACCGCTAGCTAAGAATCGCTATATACAGTTATATATTAAACGTTAAGCTAAGATGCCAACCTCAAGCTAGCTATTAGTGCCTCATATTCTGTCTCATTGTTAGATGCTCTGAATTTATATCTCAAAGCATATGGGTATTGCAATCCTTCTAGCTTGATTAGAATAAAGTTGACTTTTTTGCTATGGTTCATGGTTGAACCATCAACATAAAGCTTTTAATTTTTGAATTTCAAGGTTTTTTTTTTCCTCGAGTTATCTTTCAGCTTGTACCAAGGTAAGCTCTATGACAAAGTCTACTAGCATTTAAGATTTTAACGTCAACTTGGGTAGAATATACAGGTCAAATTCATTGAGCTCTACTAGCTATTTGATTAACTTTCCTTACATTTTTAACTTCTATAAGACCTATCTTAATGGTTGGTTGATCAATACATGGATCACATGGGCTTGAAAATATGGCTTAACTTTTTTGGCCAAAGTGACAACTGCATAAGCTAACTTTTCTATATCGTTGTAGTTAATTTTTAGCCTTGTTAGTACTTTGCTCACAAAATACACTGATATTTGCTTTTCTTCTTCCTTTCATACCAAAATCGAGCTGATGGCTTAGTCCATGGTGGCCAAGTATATTTATAAGGTTTTGTCGAACCTTAGCTTAAACATAATGGGTAGAAAGGATAAAATTTTTTTGAGTTCTTCAAAAGCTTTTTGACACTGAAGGGTTTACCTAAAGTCAAAAACATTTTTGAGAATTTTGAAGAATAGCAAGCATCATTCTATTGACCTAAACATGAATCGACTCAGAATAGCTATTCTACTAGTTAACCTCTACATTTTTTTCACTGAGATCAGTGTTTTTATCTTTAAGATTGTTTGAACCTTTTTTGGGTTTGCCGTTATCCCCATTTTGTTGATCATCTAACCTAGAAACTTACCCAATGTGACCCCAAAGGCACATTTGCTCAAGTTGAGCCTCATATTTTATTGTTTTAAGGTGTTGAACCTCTCTCTAAGGTCTTTCAAGTGCTTAATCAAGCTCTTACTTTTAACTATCATATCATCCATATATACTTTCATATTACAACTAATCTAATTTTTAAATAGCTTATTTACTAACCTTTGATAGGTCTCCCTTGCATTGTTTAGTTCGAAAGGCATCACCTAATATCAATAAAGGCCTTTCTTAGTAACAAAGGCTATCTTTTCCTTGTCATCCTTTGGCATTTTGATTTGGTTGTAATTAGAATAGGCATCTATAAAATTGAAGAGGCCATGCTCAGCACTATCATCCACCAATCGATAAATGCTAGGGAAAGAAAAGTTGTCTTTTAGGCATACTTTATTCAGGTCGATAAAGTGGATGCATATATTTCATTTTTCACTATGCTTTTTAACCATGACCACGTTGGCTATTCATTTAAGGTAGTAGACCTTCCTAATAAAGCCTGCTTGCAGTAATCGATTGACCTCCTTTTTAATAGCCTTTTATTTTTTTAGGGTAAAGGTTTTCTTCTTTTGCTGAACTGATTTTTACGTTAGTATGTAGCTTATGGACCATCACTTCAATATCAATACTAGGCATATTTGATAGTGTCTAGGTAAACAAGTCGATATTATATTTTAGGAGTTGAATTGATTGATCTTTATGTTGAAGTTTAGTTCTAATCTACATATACTTTTCAGGGACGCTATCCTAAAATGAAATTGCTGCAAGAGATTTGGCCTACTCAAGATGATTTTTGTTTGAGTTCAGTCTTTGATCAATTATCTTTTTTTGTTCTGTTAGGTCGAAATCATTTTTTGTGAAAAAATATCTCAACATGATGATCAATATATTATGGATAACTTGCTGAGTATGTATATAGTGAAATTGGTATGTATTTTTCATTTCATACTATATTTTGGCTGACAAATGGATGCAACAATGTTAGCTTCGGGTCTTTAATTATAGAGCTTTCAGGTTAAAATGTGTGACATAGCTCTTCAAAATTTCATTTTGACCTTGGTAGATTGACATCAAACTTAGAGTCATCTTTTTCGTTCTTTGACTATTCACAAACCTAAATAAAAAATAGTGGCTGAGCTTCTTGAACATCATGATTGATGTTGGTTTCAGGCTATTGTACCAAAATCAAGCTACGCCTTCAGTGTGGTAGCCAGGCCTTTGTACATTAAAGCCTTGTCTATCTTTTGCATCATTATGTTAGTTTTATAAAATTTCAAATGATCAAAGAAGTCAAAAGTACCATTGTAGGTTTCTAAAGTTGGCATTTTGACCCCCTTGGGAGGTATGGCTCTATTGATTTCTTTGATGAAAGACGAGGTCTCCAAGAACTTAAGCTCATATTTAAATGCCACTATTTTCATTTTCAACTCTTTTTTCATGGGCTACATCTAAGATTCCATGTCCTTGTTTGGTTAGGTTTGAGGTTTATTTGTTTGGATTTTTGGGTCATAACATGTGTTGAATTGTGTCTAGAGTGATGGTGGGCTAGGGTGTTACGCTCTTCTTCTTTTGATGCTGAAGAGGCTTCCACCTTTTTATAGCTTAGTTGTCTGATAATGGCTTTTCAGCTAAAGGTGATTAGGTCAGACACTTTTGAAACTTATGATAGGGTTATGATTTGTAACATTTGCTTAAGAGCCTGTACCTATTGGATCAAGGCTTGAAATTATTCCATGGTTGATCCTACCTGTGGTTAGACAAGTAGGACAAATGTTGGCTATGATAGGTTTCTATATTCCAGTCAAGATGACCATCTCTCATTCTTCTAAGGTTTTCTTCATTGGCATCATTACTTTGTGCTTGGCTAATGAATGGAAAAAAAATTCCTACCTAGCGTGCCAAATGTTTATGTCAAGTTTCAATTTCAAGGTATTCTTGAAAAGACAGAAAAAAAGAGCGATCAGAGGTAAAGCCAGTAAGTGTTCCCTATGTTTGCACTCCAACGCACAAGTTGAAAAGAATGAGGTTAAAAAGAGAGTAATAAGGGAAAGATGGAGTGTTGTGTGTTAACTTCATGGTGCCTAGACTTTCATATTTATAGATAAGTGATAGATGACCATTAAAGGACAATAAGAACAATACTGACCTAACATGTTAGGTCGACGCAAATATCAAAATTACCCTTAATTATTTGTTGAAGGTTTTTAACATAAAAAAATTACTATATCCTTTTGACCACTAAATACTCCAACAATTAGTATCAAAATTAGCATTTATCTTTGGATGCAACAAATTACTTTGATTCAAGTCACAAGGGTAGTAGTGGAGAATAGTTTTTAGGTTGGTGAATTTTTGTGTGGAGGTCATAACCCATCAAATACTAGAGACACAGATTGAGATTTTACATTTGACATTTTTTTATTCATGTGAGAGATTTAGATTAAAAAAATAAATAAGTTTAATAAAGAATTAATGCAACCAAATACTTAGGTCTACAAACTTTATAAAGATGTTAGATTCATATCCGACTTGATAATGGGACAAATAATGCATCATCGTATATTAATTAGTAGACAAAGTCCAATCCCTGGATTCATTCACTTTCTACTTTCATGTTCTCAATTAATCAAGGTTTAAACTTTTATGTTAATTGTAAAGCCTAAAATGTACATAAAAGAAGTATTATATATAGATCCAATATTCTTGTGACTTTGAAAATCTATGCACCTAATGCAACTTTTAAATATATATATATATATGCTTCACAATTTAACTATACTAAAACTTATAAGATAAAACGAAAAGGAATATTTTAGAAAAACAAATCTTGAAATGCCACTTTAATTAACTAGCACAAGGTCAAAAGTTGAATCCAGTTTGAAGCTCTCTTCTATTTTTCATTTTTGGTAAAATCACATGAAACTATATATAGGGTTTGAAATTTTGTCAATGCTTTGGAGTGGAATTGTAGGCTAAAAGCCTTAAAAGAGAGGTCCTTTTAATGGGTAGCTTGCTATGCCATGCCATGCCATGACCAAATGCTCAACAAGAAATCATGAATAAAGCCTAGATACTCAGAACTAGCTTTGTGATGCCAAAATCCATAGATTATGGTGAATGTAAAAGTGATGCTATCATATTTATAGAAGAAGCGTGGGTGATGATTCTATTATTTCACTTGTATAGTCTTTCACTTTTTTTCTAAAGAAAAAAAAAAAAAAAAACAACATTAATGCAATGGAGACACTGCTTGTTGATAAAAGTGACCATATCTGTCTTGTTGACTTTTAATGTGTCTAAACATTTATGGGGAAAAGCTATCCTCACTACAACTTATTTGGTTAACCAATCAAGTTCTTGGCTTTAAAACACCTTGTCAAATTCTCTTTGCTTCCTATTTACAAACTCGATTGATCTCTTCCATTTCTATCAAACTCTTTCGCTACATTACTTTTGTTCATAGTAGCTAACAAAACTACAGCAAGCTTGATCCCAAAGCCTTCAAATGCATTTTTTTTTGTTATTCCCTAAACCAAAAGGGCTATAGGTGTTACTCACCCATCATAAAAAAATTATATAGCTCATGGATGTCACCTTCTTTGAAAATCTTTCATATTATAGCAAGCATGATATTCAAGGTGAGAATATTACTCAGGAATATCAATTCTTAGCTGTTAACTTGCCAATTTTCCCATTAGCCCCTCGAATTTCCTAATCAACCACTATTTGAAAATCAAATTCCTAACCAGCCCTTTCAAAACTAGATTCTCAACTAGTCTTTTCAAAACCAAAATTTTAACCTACCCAACCTATCAGCAATGCAAATTCTAAAACCTAACATGTTCAGACAACTCTTGACTTCAAACCCTAAAGTTATGCAAAAAAAAACAAAAGAACTAATAGTCTATTTAATGACATAAAATATGTAGGAAGAAGTGGACACCTGTACACAGTCAAGCGTTAAAAATCAAACTGATCCAAGTCTTCAAGAACTTGAAACTAACATAGGTAATGTCCCTATTAAATTTAAAACTGAAACTTATGAGTCAACTGGTGACCTTGACATTCCTATTACATTAAAAAAAAGGTTTGAGATCATGCACCTAGTACCTTATTGCAAGTATATCTCATATGAAAAGTTAAATCCAAACTTTCAAGCCTTTACTACTAACCTTGGCAATTTGTAAATCCTAAAAAATATTCAAGAAACACTTAATGAACTAGATTAGAAGGTAGCCATTCTTTAAGAAATCAAGGCAGGGACATGGAAATTTTAATATATGACCAAAGAGGAAAATTCGATTATATGTAAGTAGATTTTCATAATAATGCACAATGCAGATGGAAGTATAAACAGGTTCAAATCTAGGCTTGTTGCAAAGGGGTTCGTTCAATCTTATAAGATAGACTATGAGGAAACATTTGTTCAATAGCTAAACTAAATGCAATCAAATTTCTATTTTCACTAGCAACCAACTTGGATTGACGTCTTTACCAACTTGACATCAAGAATACATTCTTAAATGGTGACTTAAAAGAATATGCTTATATGAAAATTCCATTTGGCTTCAAAAGGTAAGACAACATAGGTAAAGTGTGCAAAATCCAAAAATCTTTGTATGGACTTAAACAGCCTCTTCGAGCTTGGTTTGAATGGTTGACAAAGACAGTGAAAAGGTATGGATTCTTTCAATATCAATCTGACCATACTATGTTTGTTAAGTTCACTAATGAAGGAAAAAAATCATTCTTATTGTTTATATGAATGATATCATAATCATTGGATACCACAAAGAAAGAATATATGATTTAAAGAAACTTTTTGCAAAGGAGTTTGAAATAAAAGACTTGGGTTTCCTTAAATATTTTCTTGATATGAAAGTGGCTTGGTCTAAGAATGGAATATCAGTGTCTTAGCATAAGTGTGTACTTGATCTACTAAAGAAACCAACATGATTAGATGCAAACCTACCGATACACTCATGGACTCAACTAATAAAATTGGAGTGAAAATGGAAGCTCTTTCACGAATAAAGGGCGATACTAAAAACTAGTTAGGAAGCTTATTTACCTCTCCTATACACAACCTGATATCAGTTTTGTAATAAGGATAGTGAGTAGATACATGAATAATCCAACCAAAAAGTACCTTAATGTTGTTCATCGCATCCTACAGTAGTTAAAGAAGAATCTCGATGAATGTTTATACTTTAAGAAATCAATGGACAGGGTAAATAAAATGTACATAAATGCTAATTGGGTTGGATCAATAACAAATAGAAGGTCTACTACTAGATATTGCACTTATGTTTGGGGTAATTTGGTCACTTAGAAAAGTAAAAAGCCAGCTATTGTAACTAAAAGCAATGTTGAGATTGAGTTTAGAGCAATGTCCCATGAAGGAATTTATGATTATGAAAGAATTTGGCTAATGAGGTTACTTGGAGAATTAAAAGTTTACACTATGACATCTATGATATTATTTTGTGATAATAAGGTTACTATAAGTATTGTAAAAAATCCTATTTATCATTATAAGACCAAGCACATAGAGCTGGATCGATATTTCATAAAGGAAAAGATAGAAAATGGGTCAGTCAAACTAGCCTATATCTCTACAAGTTCTCAAATTGCAGATATTCTTACTAAAACTCTTCTTAGAAGCATCTTTGATGGATTGAAATCCAAGCTGAGTATGAATAGCATTCATAACCCAGCTTAAGGAGAGTGTGAAAATTTGATTCTCATACGTTAATGCATATCTAATTCTTCTACATTAATGCAGCTTGATTTTCTAATTTATTTTAGAAGTATTTTTCATTTATTCTTTTGATTTAGTCAACTATTCTGATTGTCAAATTTTTAAGAATTTATTTCTATTTTAGAATAAAATAATTCTTTTTTTTTATTATTTTTGTTTTTTGTTTTATTATAGGTTGTTTCCTAATAAAGAACTTTACTAAAATTATATAACATTTCAAATGATTATCAATTAATCAAATTACAAATTATTATCAATTATTATTAATTTATATTATTTGTTATTAATGTTATTAATATTCATTTATATTTTTATATTTTTATATTATTATATTTTAAAATTTATAATTTATTTATTTTGTTATATTTTATTTATTTTATTTGTTATATTTTATTTATTTTAATATTATATCTTATTATTATATCTATTATTATATATTAGTATTTATATATTTAGTATTTATATCCTATTTATTTTGATATACTCTTTCATTCAAAAAATAATAAAAAAAGGACAATTGTTTTTTAAATTTTCTACAGTGGACTGAGGCGCTGTAAGCAATCAATAAATAGACTACATTTGTTAGCTAAAAAATGTAGTCTATTTTATAAAAACACTAAGATTGTAAGAAAGAAACGTAGTTTTATCCTATCTTAAGATTTTAGGCTAAAGTGGATATTAGACTATGATTTTAATATTAAAAACATAGTTTTTGTTAATGATATATTATAAAAATTTTTAATTTTATTAGTTATTGGATTTCAACAAAAATTACGTTTTTAAGATTAAAAATTTTTATTAGTTTTTAAGATTAAAACCTTAGTCTTTGTTAATGATATATTATAAAAAAATTTTATTTTTATTAGTTCTTTGGTTTCAATATAATCAAAAACCTAGAAAATGTTTTGAAATATTTAACTAATTATATAAATAATTTGTAATTAAAAAATATTATAATATATTAACTAAATAAGTTATTTTTATATTTTCATGTCTGTCACGTGTTATTCACATGTTATCAATGATAATATAGTAAAAAACCTCATTAGTTAACATTAAATTCCTCTAACTAAATATAAAAACCTTACATTTCTAAGGTCAACAAACCTCAGGAATCACCCATTCTCCTTCAAAGTCATTTTCTATCAAAGACACTTTCCTTTCTGAAATCTAAAAATCTATGAACCAAACACCCTATATAATAATTTTATCTTAGCCTAAAAAATATTGAATAGATGTTGATGAGAATACACACCTCTTCCTTCAAACCAGATGGCAAGGTTGATGCTCCCAATCCACTACTATATTGCACAAGTTTTCAAGTGTTGTAATGTCTTAAATCAATTTCAGCAAAATTCCAAACATAACTAGTCAATGGTAATAAAATATTAAAAAATATACATAACTGCATTTTCATGAAAATTATAGTAGATTAACTAACTACGTAAGTACTAAAGCCTTAGACTTGGAAAGATCAAGCTTTTGCATAACCCTATGAATGAGAAAAGAATGAATTAAGAAACAAGCAATATAAAAACGTTTGCCATTTCATGACTACAAATGAAGAAAAAGAGATGTGCACTGTAACTTAACATTTCAAACAACATACAACATTAGTCTCGTTGGGAGTAAAGGCATTTTTCTGTTGACAATTTTTTATTTTGACTTCCAAACAAGAAAAAAAATCAAGCAGTCTTTAATAAGCAATATATTTTCTTAGCTTACTCCATCAATGACTTACCAAAGAAAAATGGAATTACTTATTAAACAAAACTAAGTTTAGTTTGTTGTAGTTTATTTATAAATTGCTGAAGTGAAATAAACAAGGAAAATTAAATTAAGAACAAAGAATTTTCGAGAGGAAAAACCATGTTCTTGAACAAAATAGTAACAAATCAATAAACATAAGAAAGCAATTTTATCAATTATCATCTATCATCTTGGACGTGCCTACAATAGAACTCCTTATTCTCATTCTAATGCTTCTAAATAATAAGACCTTATTACTGCCATTTCTATGCATGTTTAATTTTCATATTCCTATTAAAGATTATAACAATTTTTGAATGAATCTCTAAAATAAAACTATTTTATTCTTTTATATTTTTTTATTACAATGCTAGAATTGCATGAAAATATATAGCCTAAAAATTGAATATTCTTACCTTAAAATCCAAGATTTTCATGTATTAAAAACTGCTAATCAAATGAGTAATTTACTCTCTATACATAATGGGAAAATTTCTAATGGATTTGGTGTAATTACTCAAATCACTCCTTATTCTAAAAATAAGATACTTAATTAAAATAGACAAAGTCAATTAATCAAGCAATAATGAAGATTAGATTTTTACATTCCCCCTTAAGTTGGGTGGCAGATGTTAATCATGCCTAGCTTGGACTTCAAATTTTTAAAGTTGTTTCGAGAGAGAGCTTTAGTAAGTATGTCTGTAGTTTGGAGGCATATGGGAGTATGAATTAATCTAACAATTTTTTTTCTATCTTCTCTTTAATGAAGTGACGATCAATTTTCATATGTTTAGTCCTATCATGATGAGCAAGATTCTTTGCTATACTTATGACAGCTTTGTTATCATAGAATATCTTTATGGATTCTGTTGCAGATACCCTTAACTCCCCTAACAACCTTTTCAACCAAATTCCTTCACATATGCCATGAGACATAGCTCTAAACTCAGTTTTTATGCTACTTCTAGCCATCACAGATTGCTTCTTATTTCGTCAAGTCCAAATTTTCTCACACATAAATACAATAATCGATAGTTGATCTTCAATTAGTAACGGATCCAACCTAATCAACATCAGTGTAAATTTTAACATTTTGACATGATGTCTTCTTTAAAAATAACCCATTGCCAGGACTCTTCTTTAAGTATTTTAAGATTCGATGCACAGCCCTTAAATGTTCTTCGGTTGGGTTGTTTATGAATCTGTTTACCATGCTAATTGAAAAATTGATATATGGTCTTGAATGAGAGAGGTAGATAAGTTTTCTTACAAGTTTTTAATATCTGCCCTTATTTGTTGGTGGACTTTCTTCTTCTATTCATACCTTATTCATTGTTCCATAGAGGTGTCAGCAAGTTTGTATCTAAGCATTCCAGTTTCCTTTAGTAAGTCTAGGACATATTTACACTATGAAATAGAGATGTCATTCTTTGAACAAGCTACCTTTATGCCAACAAAATATTTAAGGTATCCCAAATCTTTGATTTCAAATTCTTTGGCTATGAGGTTCTTAAGGTTACTAATTTCTTCCACATAGTCTCCAATAAAAATAACGTCACCTACATAGATAATAAGAATGGTTATTTTTCCTTCAGGTGAATGTTTAACGAACATGGTATGATTGGTCTAGCATTGTGAAAAACCATAATTTTTTTATCACTTTTGTTAGTCTATCAAACCATGTACATGGGTATTGTTTGAAACCATATAAAGACTTTTGAAGTCTACATACCTTGCCAAAATTATCTTAGTTTTTGAATCCTAAAGGGATTTTCATGCAAACTTTTTCTTCTAGGTCATTATTAAGAAATGCATTTTTGACATCTTGCTGGTGAAGTGACCAATCTAGATTTGCTACCAATAATAATAACACCCAGATTGAATTAAGTTTAGCAACCGAAGCAAATGTCTCATCATAATCAACACCATAAGATTAAGTAAATCCTTTTGCAATAATGTGAGCTTTGAATCTGATAATACTTTCATTTGCATTATGTTTAATAGTAAAAATCCATTTGCACCTAACTAGATTTTTTCCTTTAGGTAGTTTTGAAATCTCTCATGTTTTGTTCTTTTCTAGAGCCCTAATTTTTTTCAAAACAACCATATTCCATTTTGGCTACATGAGTGCTTCATGAATATTATTGAAAATCTGCATATTATTTAATATAGTAACAAGAGCCTAATAAGTAGGTAATAAACCTCTATAAGAAACCACATTACAAATTGGATTTTGAGTACACGATCTTACACCTTTCCTTAGAGTAATTAATTGATCAAGATCATCAAAATATTCAATTGAATCAGATTCAGTACGAATGTTACCTTTGTTGGTTTCAAGTATCTCTGGAATTGGTTTAAACTCTTGGTTTTGCTTTGAAGGTGTATATTCTCCTAGATCCTTATGAATTTTATGTCTTCTTGAATAGACAATTTTTTATTTGTTTTCCCTTGTATGGCCTTTGGGCTTGGAAGATCTGGTTGGATATTTTGGACTTAAAAGGGAATTAGAGGATCTGGTTGGATTTTTAGACTTGAAAGGGAGTTGAAGGATCTAATTGGATATTTTGGATGTAAAAGAGAGTTTGAGGAGTGTTTGATGGTTCAGTAATACGATCTTTGCAATGTTGATATTCCTATATGATTGGTTCTCCCCCTAAATAGCAGTTTTGAGAAAGTAAGGTTGATTTTCAAAAAAGGTAACATTCATGGAATGGTAAAAAGTTTTTTGCTATTGGTGAGTAACACTTATATCCTTTTTTATTCGGGCAGTATCCAAGAAATATACGTTTGATGGATTTGGGATCTAATTTGCTTTGGTTTTGTTGACTGGTAAAAATAAATATACTGTATCCAAACACTTTAATGAAATAGACAAGATGATTCAAATGTGAGGATAGTAACTGAGAAGGAATTGGTAAGGACTTTGAAATTTCAAAACTCGGTAAGGTATTTTATTTATAAGATATATAGCGGTAAAAATAGCCTCACCCAAAAAATGTTTAGGTACATGGACAGCCATCATGAGAGCTCTTACAACTTCCAACAAATGTCAATTCTTCCTTTCAGCAATGCCATTCTATTAAGGAGTATTAACATATGAGCTTTGATGAATTATACTATACTTCATTAGATGTGATCCAAGGATTGAATTATAATATTCTCTTCCATTGTCGATTCGTAACACTTGGATTTTGGTTTTGAATTGAGTTTGGATCATATTGTTGAAGTTTTAGTAGAGCTAGCCCATTTTTAAGTTTTTCTTCATAAAGAATACCCAAGTAACCATAATGTGATCATTAATAAATGTGACAAACTGTTTGGAGCCAATAATGTTATTTACTCTAGAAAG